>OENT01000397.1:0-123376 GCA_900239685.1 Rotaria macrura | reverse complement strand
GTTTTGTCTATTCCGGAAATCAAAAATTTTCTCAAAAGAATAAGCAGAAGTAGAGATGTAAAGGTTTTACTGGAAATTTTTGAAAATGGTGATGGAATTAGGGTCGACCACTCTACAATCATATTAATAATCGTTTTCATATTTCAAAATTCTCATTTTATTCTTAGAGAAGGAAAATCTATTGGAGATTATATGCCATCTAAAATGTTAAGACGAATACCACAAACTGAACGAGTAAGAGATTATAAAGTTTGATTATGGCCATGTTTTTGTCGTTGAAAGTCAGAACTTTTGAAACACATTGGATATTCTTGATCCATATTCATTTTCTACATCTTTGTGCAAAAGATTCAAAGTGTACCGTTGAAAATTTACTTATCAATCGATGCATTTGTCGGGTTGCTTGCGATATTTTTGAAGTGCACAACTCTTCATAACAACATTTACGATATATTTACTGTATTACTGAGAATATTATTCTGCGTTAATTATAACCATCAGATTGAAATCAGTCTCATACTTAAATACTTATTTTGACTATGGTACTTGGTTGTCCCGATTCGTATTTTTGAATATCTTCAAAAAGATCAGCGAAATAATATTTATTTTTCGTATTGAATCAACATTTAATTAATCAATCTATCAGAAGATCTTTTTATCGTCAGATGGAATTTTAAAGGTTCTTGACGAAGTATTATGAATTGAATTCAAAGTGTTTGTCAGCGATTCTTTTGGAAGTAATACAATTGTGTTCCATTACCACATTTGTTGTTCGTCATGATCTTTCGATGGATATTTCATTAGCACAGCAAACTTGTCAAATTCTTTTGTCTAAAATTAATCTTCGCCTTTGCAATTCAGTTATCACTAATCAAGAAGAGAAGTTAGCAAAGATCAATACACTTCGTGTTGTTTATTCAAAACTACAACACACAGAAGCCGTCATTTTCGTTTAGTTCCATAGATAGTAAAGGTATTTTCAATAGACAAAAAGTCATAATTCAAACTTTCAATAGCGAGCAGTTAATTAGTTGAATTAGTACTGAGAACATGGATTAGACTACTTTCACATGTTTGCAAAATCATAATTAAATATTCAAGAGAAATAATGTGACATCATCCATTCAAGAAGCTGTTTAGATTATTAAATATTTCTGTCATGCTTTTTCATCCTCACTCATTTATTAGTGCTAGCCTGAAATTCCATAGATTTTTTTCCATATTTGTCACGTTCATTTGATTCTAGTATTGTGCTCGAATATTTCTCTTCTAATTAAAAAGCTTTGACAGTTGCTCCTAGTCTCACTTGAACATATGATAAATAAATTATGAAGATTTCTTTGGTCTAATCAGGGATGTAACTTTTTTTCCTAGGTTAAAAGTTTGAAAGATGAACATGATGACAATCTAGGTAGTTGGATACGTAATAAAGTTCCACATAAACTATCGAGCCTCTCTACTTGAGACATGCACATCGATTTTGATCTTCGAACATATCCGATTATGGATGATCTACTCAAGTTTATTAATAGAAATTCTATCCAAGTGTCATCGCATGGAAATATACAATTGAATCAATATAATTGAACGGTTTTCCCGCTATTTTCTTCGATGTCACAACTTCGGCAAGTTCAGTTTACATTTATCGTAGTCCATGTATCTCTTACATGAATCTTCATGTTTTTCAGTTCTACATTGATTTTATTCATTCTATGGTGAGACTTCAGAGACTTATCCAACTCAATCTCTATTTCTTTGTATTTTGTGGTACGTTCTTTTGTTTTTCTCTAATTTCCAATAATGTAGAAAATAGATATGAGAGTTTCACACGAAAAAAATTCAGATTAATTCATTATAGAATTGTTTATGACTTTTCTAAGACAATTGAATGAAATTCAGTTTACCATCGTCAAGATTCTTTCTGGATTCTTTTTCATAGTTCATAGGAAGTATTGCCACACAGGAAATTTCCTAAGAGTTCGTCTTTTCCCTTTTATCAAATCTAGTGAACTGTTCACTTTTCAACATATTCTTTCATTCAATTGATACGACACCAGCAACTAAGATTTCTGAAACGTCAGCTTTCCAATATGATATTTCTCATTGATTCAGATTTTAAAGTGTGTAATTTTGATTGTCGATTCATATGTATTTTTTTCGATTAGACACTCTGGTTGACACCACTAAACTTATTATTTTTTTGTTAATATTGATTCGTATTCGAATGAACGTGCTTTAAAATTTGAAAGGATGAAACAGGTGTCTTTTTTCTAAATAAAACACTATTCTCACAAAGAAAAGTTAATTCTTTTTCATGAAACAGAATTTTCTCATGTAAACTGCACGAGCCATATTCTACGGTCGATCACTTATGATCCATCCGATTTAATAAATAGTGTTGCCCGTTGCTCCTGGTGATACCTGCTCAGTTTATCAAGTATCGTATGAAATAGACTTTCAAGAAGCCGGTAGATTGAATATCTGAGTATGAACAGAATCTTTAAATGTATCTAGTTAGGTTAACTGTTGTAAAAGTACTTTAAAAATACTATAGGCACGTGTATTACTAGAGACACCTCGCGTTATTTATATACTTACTGTAATGTATTTCTTCGTTGTTTCGATTATATGTTTTCAAAAATGAATAATCGATATCGAATCTAGCAAGATGACTTGAAAAGAAATTAGCGAAGAAGAAAATGATTAAAGTGATTTTTCGTCGAGAAGAGGTCGTTGATAAATGATAGTGAGTATATGACTCATGTAGTTGATCTATTCCTACTATTTTTTACGTCAAGGTTTATGTGAATATATTTGTTGAGTACTTTTTTTATTTCTCTTGCAAATTTGTCACTCAGTCATCTATTGATGTAGCGCGTTGTTGCATATGAATCATATTGTGTTGTGAAACTTGATAAATAGATTGATGCTCTATTGAGTTAGACTGTAAAAAGAAGCAATGCTTTCCGAATCAACTATTGATATTCAACTTAATGCTTATAAAACATTATATTCAAAACACCAAACGACGAGACGAGAGTACCAACGCATACTGATTGAGCCATTGCAACAGTTAAATAATGAGATACAAGCTGATTTAGCGAACGATAAAAATGAATATGAAAATGCAAAAGAAGCTCATCATAAAGACTTTAATATATTAAAACGAGTCTTCACCCATGAAGCGTCTGAGCACGAATCACAATCTGTGCAACCACGAAAAGAAATTTACCACAGACGAAAAGATCTAGCCGAAAGGATTTTCAATCTTCTTAATGAAACAATACTTAAAGCAGATCCGGTCGAAATGCGTACACATTGGAATGGATCAATTGCAATTGTATACAATCCAATAACTGGTCAAGCTGAATGGAAAAGTTACTGGCATGGTGGCATTCATGGTGTATTTAATCCTGTAAGAGGTGTTGTTGAATGGCAACAAGTATACCATCATGGTGTCTATGGAGTTTTTAATCCTCAATTGCACGTAGTAGAGTGGAAGAAACACTTCAATGGTGGAGTACATGGAGTCTATAATCCTTCAACTGGTATTGTTGAATGGAAAACGGCATTTCATTCGGGTGTGGGTGGTGTATATAATCCTTTGACAAGAGAAGTTGAATGGAAAACCTGCATGCATGGTGGTGTTGTTGGATATTTTGATTATACGACGAACAGCGTGAAATGGACAGAAAAATGGCATCATGGCATTGCTTTGATCTCATGGGATACAAACGAAAATACTTATTTGACTACTGCTAGTTGTGGTTGGTACGATAACGAGTGATTAGAGAACGAATTCTTTTTCAAAATTCCTCGATCAATCCATTTTTCTTTATAGAACAGAAGGAATAGCTTATTTTATGTTGTAACTTTGCTTGTATCGATTACTTAAATGTAAATTCTTCGCAAATAAACAAAGAAAAAAACTATGTAGATGACGCAACACATGTTATAACTTCTTTTCTTCTCTCATAATTGTGTTTAATTGATCAGCTATTTATTTATTCATACCTTGAATATGAAATTCACTTCAATATCCATACATTGTCTAAAATATTCAATGCATGTGTAATCATGATCGGTGTCTTGTATGATCGACATTTGCTTAAAATTATAACAGTCAAAAAAATCGAGATGTAGTATTGTGATTGATAAAATTGTTATTGGTAGAAACGAATGATTGTTTTCACAAATTTTTCGATTGTATGATTAATGTAGAATCGATTCTGATCAGTACGATTCACAACGATGGTCTCCCCTATTTCTTTACCGATATTATCTATATAATGCTTTCAGAAAAAAAAATACACATTTGTTTTTTGTTAGTCAAGTTAAAAACTTCTTGTCGAATACGTAAAATCGAGACAACATATGTCTGTCATCCTTGTTTTTATTTTCTTTAGAATTAGCACTGATTCTTTTGTTATAGCTAGTAGTCTTCAATTGATTTTATTCGGCAACTTTGATTATTTGAATATAGACAATTGCTGCCTAACTGACCATAGAGGAGAACAAAAAGAAAAAGAATGCATAGAAATCTTTACTGGCTAGACGAGACTATATCCATTTTTCTTTCATACTTCTCTTTTAATCGCGTCTATTCATTCGTCGATATTAAACGTTTCATATAGTTTAGTTCATACATCATCGCATAAGTTAAATTCATTCAAGAACAAAAAAAGTAAACTATTCCATCTGTTTTTAATAATATTTTCGTACTTTTTTCTTTTGTCCTACTCACTCTTATTCAAACCATTCGTTTGTTTTTATCTTTAGTCAAATATTGAAAGCATTTTTTTCACAGAAAAAAAAATGTCATCC
Organism: Rotaria macrura; assembly: GCA_900239685.1. Classification (NCBI taxonomy): domain Eukaryota; kingdom Metazoa; phylum Rotifera; class Eurotatoria; order Philodinida; family Philodinidae; genus Rotaria; species Rotaria macrura. The sequence goes on along the minus strand of OENT01000397.1, from coordinate 118,552 downwards.
AATATCGGTAAAAAACTTTTATTTTCTAATTTATCATATAAAACAACTGAGAAAACATTAATGAATTACTTGTCTACTTATGGTCCTGTAGACGAATTGTATTTATATAAAGATGATCAAGATCAATCATTACGTAAAGGTTTTATTATTTATAAAGATATTAATTCAATTAATATTTTAATGTTAAAACGGCCACATTCTATTGATAATAGACAAATTCATGTACAACGTGCTATACCAAATCAATGTCGAAATAATAATAATATATCAGAGTATTTAGGAATAAATTTAACAGTATATGAAATATTTATTAGTCGTTTATGTGCTGGTGAAAAACGTGAAATGTTTATAAATTATTTTCAAACCTATGGAACTGTTGTTGATTGTCGAATATTTAATTCATGTTCACAAAATTCAAAACAGACAGGCTATGGATTTCTACGTTTTGCTGATTATGACAGTGTTGGTATGTAGTATGAATTAAGTCGTTAATTGAAACAAAAACAAAGAAATTTGAAAGAGAACTAAACGAGTAATCAATATTTTTTGTTTCTAACTTAAGATCGAATTATTCTAGCAAGACCACATGTTATAAATTCGAAATTTTATCATGTTCGCAAATGTATACCAAGAGAATACAATTATATTATATCATCAGTAAAACCATTAAGTCAAAATAAACCAATATGGCGCCATTTTTCATTTGGATTAATTAATATGAAAACAAACGAGATAACCTATCCATCTGTACCTAGCTTTCGGTGAGGATTTCTCATTTCAAGTGTTTTTCTTCGTATAAGAAAACGAATACTAAATATGACATTTTTACTTTATCCTAGTAAACAAGAATCTCCATCAAATGATTTTACTTTCATTGATCCACCAAAAGTAACAGTTTCAGTTGATAGAACACCAGTAAATAAGAAATCAGTAAATGATTTTGAATTAATTGCATCAACATCCTTGTCGTCAAGCAGTATATCGATTGTTAACTCAACCGATGATTTTACACCATTAGCATCACCACTTTATTCGACAGCTATTGCATATTCACCATCGATGGATAATGACGATAAAAAAATTTATGATCTGATTTAAGTAAAAGAATTTTTCTCTTTTTCTTTTTTCTTCACTGTAACAGATTATTAAAATGGGATCTGTGTATATACGATTACCTTTATTCTCTAAGTTAGACTTAAAACAAGATCTTATTATTGTCTTTGCATAAGATTTGTTTGTTTTCATAAAGGTTAATGTATATCTGTATGTGTTTAAAAAATAAATAGTATAACGCACCTTTTTGTTTTTTGTAATGTAACATATTCGGATTGGTTCATTTAACCTACAATCAGGTATGAAATTATAACACACGTCTCACCGAGATACATCAGTTATTTATATACGTTAAAATATCTTAATTTATTTTCATACATCGGTTTTGTTTGCTGGAATAAAATGGAAGACGTTTGTAAATGTGAGTGTCATCAAAATTTGACTATTCGACATATTATGGCATGCTGTAAGATTTGTCCAAAATGTCAACAACATATTATTTTTCCACGCTATGAAACGCATCAACAACAATGTCATTAAAAAGTTTTTGAAGAAACTATACTTTTTGATTAATTTTAACATTGGCATCTAAATTTATTTTTTCATGAAATAAATCATTTTTAATTGTAATTACTTGTTTTCCCCCGATTCTTTGATAGTTGTACATAACTCATCAGATTCTATTTAGTAGATAGAGTGTAGTTATTGATTAATATTTCGATACACTGGAATTCGAACGAAATCATTTTAAGGTCAGCATGCACAAATGAATCATACATGTTTCATTCATCTGATTATCAGTTAAATTGATGATAAAATGCTAGATGATAGTCAATACAGCTGGTTTCGAACTATTATTAAGTTATTAGTATCAGACTCGTTAATATACATTTGCTATTTATAATAACGAAGTGTTAATTAGATTTTTGATTTTTTTTGTTAATAGTTCATGAACAAGAATGATCATAGAAGATATGTGAGGGGTGTAAATTTTATTGATAAGCAGTTCTTACGCTTTTAATATGAAACAAAAGAAGAAATAATTTGTAATTAGCCATGAGTTTCAATCACTTATTTTTAGAATGTAGATCGAGTTCCTAGAGAGTCATCGTTAATGTTACTCACATGAAAGAAGTCAAACTGTCATTAAAAATACTATTTTCACATCGTCAATCACGGCATATTTCGAAAAAAAAAGCCTACATCAGTCGACTTTTGTCATCAACTTCCGGATTGTCAATGTTAGTTTTGCATGATGCATTTTAGTGATTATTAGTTTTATACAATATAAAATCAAGCATTTTCTTTCTTTTTTTTTTCTTTGTGAATTATTTGTTTATTCGTTAACAAACACAGCGCACATGTTTTAATAACGATTGAAGTCCATGATCTTCGAAACTTTTAGACCCCTAGTCGATGTGCTGCAATTTCATCTCTTATTGTGTTTCTATCATATTAATGGATCGTAAAATGTAATATGAATGCATATTATTAATATTGATTTACTCTTCAGTGAGCTTTTCAATTATGAATAGATCAATTTTGCTCTTCTGGAAATTTCTCGTAAAAAAAGTTTTCGAGTGCCGTTACTATTGTTTTTCAAGCTTGGAATCTTGTTGAATTGTAATATGATAGGTCAATAGTAGAACTTCAACTTTCAATTAGGAATATTATTGAACGGAACAAAATCATAGTATGAAATAGAAACTTGTGAAAAACAGAATGCTATCTCATGATTTCATGCACTTATCACAATAAAAAAAAAGGGAAAGATTTATATTACTTGTGCAATGGGTAAAGCATGAATGGAATTAGTATTATTATATAGAAAAAAAAGATTAGCATATGTGCTTAAATAAAAATTGATGAGGTTGACTTTTGGTTATCAATAAAATTTGAAGGATGATTAGCTTCTAGAAAGCCTTGCGAATATTTTTATAAATAGTGCCTATTGCTGTTACTATTATTATTATTTTTGCCTGAAAGAAAATTTATTGAAATTAGTTTATCTTAGTGTGATTATGATTGACAGTAGTTTGTCTATATGTGCAAATGCATTTATGTAATTATTCTGTTGTTGCTTATCCAATGAAATAAATGAATTTTCATCCAAAATTATTTATGATGGGTAACAATGCCTAGCAAATGTTTCATTAGCATAAAAACATGCTTTCATTGTTAGACAATCTCAAGTGTCGATGAAATATTTTAGTCATCACAAAATTTGTCGAGTTAACATGGCTATCACGTCAATTGATCTTCAGTAGATGATTGACCAAACGAAATGAATTATGATGTAATCACCGAAGAGAGTATTCATTGATTTTATAACTGAACATTTCTTCAAGTTGTTCTTCAATTAATAATTAACATAGCATTCACCTAGACACGCATTACTCTGTTAAATATTGATCTTCGAATGTGCATATGAAGAATAGGAAACTAAAAAAGGATAAATAATGATGACACATCGATTAATGATTAAACCAAAAAATAAAAAGAGAATTATTGATGCAAACATCGTTCGATGGGTTCCATTTTTCTTCCTTTGCTTGTCTTAATGATTATTTTCAGACATTCTTCTATCTTAGGTTTTTTTCCTTCTACGAATCGATCTATCAAATTGATGATGTTGAACACAGTTCTTTTTCTTTTGTATTGACAACGTAGAGGAAAAACAGAAATGGCGATCCGCCTCCGTCTTTTTTTCTGCTTTTTTCTTCCCTCTTCTTATTCCTTCCCGGCAACAAGATAGAGAAACAAGAACAACAACTAGCACTATATATTAGTATGCGGAAAACGTTTTTTCTTCTATTGCTTGTCACTGTTATTATGTGCTCAGGTTAAACAGACGCAAGCATCTCTTCAAACAGTCTGCTAAATTATTAAAAAAACGAAAAACAATGGTAAGATCATATATTTCTCTTCGTTTTTTTTTTGTAGAAAAAAAAAGAAATCATCTTACACTGCTGAAAGCAAATTTAAAAATACTTTCAATTGAATCGCATTGATTGATGACTATAATTATTAGTTCTGTTTTCTCATTAATATTGATCTGAAATGCGTGACACAACTATAAACCGAATGAAAATAGATTTAGATTATGCTTGCGGGAATATTCTACCTTTTCTTGCTACTATTTTTAAACTGATTATCCAATGTAGATGTCAGTGAAAAGTGCACGACTGATTAAGCTCGTGAGGAAGAAAAGATAACAGATGTTGAGTAGCATCATCATCTTTTAATGATGTAAAAAGAAAACATTACTGTAATATATGGTAATGTTCGCTCAATGAATCTAAGCATAAAATTGTTTTGTTATTTCTTTTTTCTAATTTAGAATCTTGACTCACTTCAAAACTGCTACGGTATTCTGATCGTTTTAATTGCGTTTCTGAGTCGCATCATATTTGTCGGATTTTCTTGGAGTTATGGTACGGTTATTGTTGAATTCAAGAAACAAAACTCAACTCTATCCGATACCGAAATGAGTATGTTGTTGTTTGATTGCATTGCATTGAATGAATGACAAGACAAGAAAAGAAAAGACATGAAATAAATAGTTTTTCGTTTCATTCAGGTTGGACTGGTAGTATTGGTCAAAGTTTTGGTTTTCTTCTTGCACCATTGATACTTTTCTTTGCTCGTCGATATGGTTTTCAAATATCATTCTTCTTTTCACTATTCATATGTGTCGCATCATTACTGTTGTCATCAACCATTCGAAATCTTCATTGGCTTATATTAACTTATTCAATACCATATGGCTTTGGTAATGCTGCCATTTTTATTCTTGGCACATTGGTTTGTGGCCTTTATTATCCAGCTGGACAGCATCCAAAACACGTACTTGTGATGTGTATTATCTCAGCAGGATTTCCTCTTGGTTATCATATTATGAGTGCAGTGATTTTCTCGACAATCAATCAATATGGCTGGCAAGTAATGAAAAGACATATTGCAATGATTGAATTATTAGCCACCTGTGCACTGGCTCCATTTTTCACTACGAAATTTTTACCGAGTACATCACAAGTATATCCATATCCATCGACAATGCTTATTCCAGATACTAATCGAAAAATTTATTATTCCAAACCTGTTATGTATTGGATGTTAGGCATATTTTCAGCGATGTGTGCAGTAAATAATTTTCTTCTTCATTTGGTATGTTTTATTTTTCTAAATATCTATCAGATGAAGATTATAGAGAATATATTCTTTTGAAAAAGCGAAAGCAAGAAATTATCAATCGACTAATTTAAAATTCCATATTGTCTTTTGAGAGCATAATAGTTTAACTATAGAATTAAACTTTTACATTTTAGCATAGCCATTTGGAATATCTACTTATGTCACCGGCACGTGCTGATCTTTGGTTTCGTTTACATGGTCTATTCGATGCATTATTTCGCCTTTTAATACCAGTACTTATTCGTTTTTATCCTATCGATATCATTTATTTATTTCCAGCAAGTGCATTCACCGGTCTTATCGTTTTAATGCTAGCATTTGGTCTACTCTATACTAGTTTCAATGTAATAGCTATTCTACCAATTATATGTAAGTCAATTTTTGAAGATTTAACTAAGAATTAATTGGCATATATTTATCGATAGTATTCGGTTTTACACCGGCTGTTACTACAGCACTTCAATATACAGTATCAAATCGAATCTTTGACGAAGATCGAACAGAACAAGGTTATGTGTATCATGTCATTGTGACAGGTCTTGGAACAATCGTAGGTCCTGTCATTGGAGGTATGAATGCATATTAAATATCAATTGTAATAGAAGAAGGAAAAAACAAGAAAATATTTTTTCTAATTTAAAGGTCTTTTTCTTGACATAACTGGAAGCTATAAATCAATTATTCCAACATCAATTTTTTTTCTGTTCATCAGTTTATTATCATTTATCGCTACAATTGTATTAGTAAACAAGAAGAAAGCTAATGAACTTGAAGAAAGTCAAACAGCTTCGATTCATCAACATGATAATGTTGCCTATGGCTCATCGAACTAGAACAAGAAAATCTTTCGTTCTACTATTACAAAAGAAAACAAACACTATCACATTTCAATTAGCTTGATTGTATAAGTAAAAAATCTCGAGACGAAAAAGAAATACGTTGAGATACATGAGTGAATTACAAATATTCAGTACGAAAAATTAAGAGAAGACAAAAATCATTTTCTCACTGAACAAGTTATCAATTAACCGTGTGTACATTGTATTGTAAATTTTCTCGATATTGTATTTTAGTTCTTATTTTATTTGACATTGGCATTGTCTCTACTCATTGAATAAGTTTTGAGTTATAGATATTTTAGTTTCTCATAGAAAACAAATCGCTAAGACGACTAATCGACATGAATTCAAATTTTTCAACTGAAATCGTCTTCTATTTCATTGAATATGAGAAATGTATTTTTGAGTACATTCAATGCGTAATCCTCTATAGAAAAAGTCCACTCAGCATTGTTTTTCTGCAAAAGAAAAATAAAACAACCGAATCGATTAGTTCAGTATGATGTCAATGTCTCATGAAGCGTACAATAATTAGCAACTATGATTATCCTTTATTTACCTACTATAAAAATATATATCTAATCGAGCGACTTATTACTAAGTCACGAAGTTGACAATTTTCAATAAGTTATTACAGAATAGAAAAAGATTATGGCCATTGAGAATATTTTGACTAGTTAGCGGCTTCTTATTTTGTTTTTTTTTGCGCTTAGAATATGAAACTATAAAGAGATTCATGAACTTGTGTTAGTTACCAAGTCTTCTTTATTTCTCTAATGATACACACATAAATATCCGCTAATAAATGGACAATTCTACAGTAGAATGAGAAAGACATAAAACTGATACAAGTTCTATAATTTCTGACATTGAACAAATAGTTGACGTGTTCTAGATCAAGAAGAGATTCAAGTGACCGCAAGACTCATCTAATAATTAATACAATCAAAATCAATCATGATCAGATATTCATGGGATCACTGTCATTTGATGACCCTGAGATATGTCTAGAATACATTAGTTGTTGAATTTAACCTATAGTATGTTCGACGTAGTTTTCAAAAAGATTGAAAAGATCGACAAAGAATATTACATGCTGGACTGTTCGTAGAAAGCTTGAAGTCAACTAGACTCGTCTAATTGTCAGTTTAAGATGATTTTTATTTATTTAGTTTTTAGTCAAAAGATGACATTTTCTGTAAACAGATGCCAAAAAAAAAACAAAATATTTTACATTATTTTTTAGTATGCCCTTCCTAGTTCACTAATAATATGAGGCAGACAGTCAAAAATCATCAGGATTTTGCAACAATGAAAACAATTATACAACAGAAAACATTTCTCTCTAGATCGATAAATAGAAAATAAAATCTAGTAATCAAACACAATTAAAATCTTAATCGTACAAGATAAATAACAGTATTTAATTCACTCATGTAAATCTGTATTTGAAAAAAAAAAAAGAATTATATTTTTTTTTGTTGTTTTTGATGTTATATTTATTGTTGTTTACAATTAGTTTTGATGTTTTTATTGATATTTTGTTGTGTAAGTATTTGTAAATTTCGATTTGGTTTACTTGTTCGAAGAAAATGATCGTAACCATCACCATTACATTCTTCTAATGCATATGTAAATTTATTAAGAATAACGTTCATTTTATCTCGTTGTTCTATCGGTGTTTGCATAAAACTATGAGTTGAAGCTCGTTGATTTTCTATATATTTTTTAAAAATCGAGCGTCGTGAAATAGAATCACTAATTCTTAGTTTCCAATCAACCGAATTCTTTTTCAATGGTTCTTTTAATTGTGGCAATAAACATCCATAAACTTGACGTTTTCTTTCATGAACACGAGTTTTAAAATGAAAAAATTCGTGTGAATCGACACTTGACGCGAAACTATCAATATCATCATCGAGAATATGTTGTATACGAGCACGTTCAGCAATAACTGAATGCGATCGATAATTTATTTGTCGTCGTGTTTCTTTGTTAATTTGTTCAGATTGACGACGTAGTTCAGAATTACGAATTGATTGTTGTTGATCATAACAACGAACAACTCGATCTAGACGACTACGCTGACGTTCGAATTCCGCAAAGAGAGCACGACGAGAACGCGAACGAGATCCAGATTCAGTACTAGACAACAATGAAAATTCATCATTTTGATTTTATTTTAAAAATCAAAGAAAAGAATAATTACGATAACAATTCTTATATACATGCATATGAATGAATAGAAAATGAATAATATCTTTCGGTTTAATAGATCTAATCCTTCGTATTAAATCTATTGAAGCTTAGTGATACATTTTATTGGATATTTTTTTGTTTTCATGTGTCTGGCGAGAATCATGTAGCGAAATCTTTCTGATGCTTTGAAATGGCATTAAAGAAAAAACGACGATATTGTTAACATACAATAACTAAGATGAGTCAGACACGAATATTTTTATTGCTAAGATACGAAATAAACAAATTTACGAATAAATCAAACAGAAAAGTAAGAGTTGCAATGATCTGAAATAGTCAACATGAAGCACTGAAAGATGTCTCATTTTATAATAGGAAGAAAAGAAGTTTTTTAATAGAATTTGAAAACAATCGTTGGTTCGGTTAACTGTCCACTATCATTCCTTTTGACAAAGGTGACCGAATGGAAAAGGGCAAAATATGTTGTGTAAGACATCAAATTAAATGTGGAACTATGGAATACACACCTTTCTGATTTTTGATCTTTCTATATATACTATCAACGGATAATTGCTCTTACAATCGTAATTGTGAAACATGCCTACTATTATTCATGAAGAAATTCTAATCGTTAGAAGTTGACATTAAGACATGTGTCTTTCTCGTTAAGAATGTGTTTTCCGTATGTTCTCGTCTAATGATTCTTTTGCAATAAATTCTGTTGTATACTAATACAAATAATGCTGCTAGAATATAATCTACTTTACAAAAGTAATCATCGATATACCGAACCGTAGTATGGTCATAGTAGCATTGTTGACATATGATTATTTGTATTTTCACAAGAGAAGAGTCTGATTTCGAAAAAATGATATTGAGAAATCTTTTAGTTTCATTATGTTTTTTTCTTTAAATTGTCTCTACATTCGACACTATCATGATTTCATTGAAAATTGAATAGGCTGAGAGAGACAAGTTCTTAACGATTTCTATAGGCTAATGTACTACAGAGTCTTTCAGTCATTTTCTAAGTGTAAATAAATTATACGGCACGTTATTATTTTGACAAGAGTCACTATGTTCTATTTGAAAGCATAATAGATGCATGGAGTTAAATGTCTTATTCTATGTTTCAATACATTAGGAAAACTTGACATTATTGTTCAAATTGTAGAGCATTGTATGCTGTTTCAAAAAAACAAAGAAAAACATATTTTTATGAAACGAAAGCAAATTCAACTGTACTCATTCAGCAATGAGTACGAATATTATTGTTAATTTCTATTATTATATATCTCAGGAACATTTGGTATAGAACTTTGTGTTATAGAGAAAAAAAATTAAAAAAAAACATTGATTCCTTACAAGTTTGGTAATGAAGTGTTTTCTTTTCTTAATTTAGAAAAGAAGTGAATCGTTCACCATGTTATTGAGAAAAAGGAGTTAAAATTTGAAATTTTGACATGGTCTCTTGAATCATTGTCAATTATTATGACATTAAATAAATCATGATGATCTTGTCAGCGTTATTCATCGAACAGATATGAAGGTAAATGTAAAATCAGTATAAAAAAATGCAGACATGTGGAGTGAAACACTTTTCTTTTGATATCTTGAATAAAAAATATCCTCATATGTCTTTATCGTGTTTCATCAATGTGTATCGATTAAAAAAACGAATGAACACAAGTTCTAAGTCTTATATTCGTCAAATTTGCAATATATTTTACAAATCATCTAGTATAACACTAATTTATTATCTCGGCAGTAAAAACGAATACCATGTTTGAAATAGATAAGTCAACTAATAGAATTTCTTAAAAGATTTACCGAAAAACAAAATTCTCTAGCTATTTAAAATGTAATCTAGAAATCATCGTCTGATGTGCATTCATTCGATCGATGGCGAACCTTAATAAAAGAAAGGATCAGGCAATCGACATCACATAAAGATGGTTTTTTTGCTAATTTAAAAATCAATCAATAATCAACTTCCATTGACGAAAGTTTTTGTACATGGTTCACTGGTATGATACGCTGGCAAAAATAATGACATTACTCTGTTTTTTTAATTTTTTTTAATGAGCCTTTGATATAAAATCGAACGTACTCTTATACATTATTGAGATGCTTGCTTATAATGAAACAGAATGATTTAGGAATTACAAAAACAAACATAGAAAGAAAAACGAATAAAAAATAAAGAAATACATGTAGAAGAATCTTCAGTTAACTCACGGTTTTAGTAGATCAATGGAATCGACTGCTGTGTCATCCATTCGATGATTTGTTTTTAACAATAAAGAAAAAAAAACAGAAATGCTCTAATGAAACTCGTATGAAAATTATTCTATTTTTGTGTCTTTTTCAAAATTTGCATTTTTTTTAATTATCGGAGTTTGTTTGCTATGAAAAAGGAAGCCTACACATAGTATATGAATGTATAAAAGACATTGTCTTGACATGCATCGTTCGTACGAAGAAAGGTTGTTTTCTTTCCTTCTAGAATCGTTGCTGTTGTGCAAAAAATCGTTGTTGCTGTTGTTGAAGATTTCCTTGATAAATTTGTTGTTGATAAATTTGACTAACTAATTGTATAACTTGTGTTTCGGGCATGACATATCGTTGTCCATTCATCGTAACCATAAACATTGATTCTTGATCACCATTACGAGTACCATTCGTTGGTCTCGGAATTTCTTGTTGGCCCAAACCATTCATATCTGCATCATCCATGCTTTCAATAAGAACGCCTTGAGCAGACATTGCTGGATAATATTGTTGGTATAGATTTGGATGAATATAATGTGTTTGATGCATATGAGAGTGTGGATGTTGATGTGCATACATGAACGCGTTCGCGTACTGTTGTTGATGCAAATAGGCGGCAGCTGCATCAGCAGGCATTGTAAAAAATGTCGGTCGAAATTGAGCTCCATTAAAATAACATTGAGGATTAGGGGAGCCAGGATCACATGTATCGTGGTTTACTTTTTCTTGTGGTTTTCTTAATGGTGGATCATCAGGTTCTTCGATGATAGGTTTCGTTGATGAATCTGTTACAATATCATCACCATCATGGTCTTTACTAAGTTCTACTATTCGAGGATGTTGACCAGAGAGTCCATTTCGCATTGTATTTTCATTGGCACTAGTTGAATTGACTACTTTGTCAGGATCTTAAATAGAAATATAGAATATAAAGTGTTAAAATAAATTTCATAACTAACTGATGAGTCGTTGTAATGCATAGTAGAGTATTTCTCCTCCATTTGGTGCACGTCTAAGAAAGTCATGTTTATTAAGTAAAACAAAAGCTTGGCCTAAAAAAATTGGTAGCAAAACAAAAACATGATTGACAACATAAATTAGGCGAATTTAATTATTATTTTACTTGCCATTCATTTCGAATTGTTCAACTATATTTCGTTTCAAGTCGAATTTCTTACATTGATGTCTAATCCAATGTTGTACTTCAGCTAATGACCATTTTGATACGTCCCTAGTTGTAGGTCTTGTAGAATGTCTGTTCAGTTCATCAGCAGAATATGAATTCATTGTTGATTTTTTATTTCCATTACCCATGGCTGTAGCAGTGGAAGTAGAACTAGTTGTTGTCGCGTTCGTCATTGACTCGTCGTTCTTTTCCTTTTTTTTTATTCTCTCTTATTATTCGACATTGAGGCGGTAACGAATTGGCGACAAATACTTATAATAACCTGTAATATATGTTGTTTGCATTCGATAGCTCAAAATCAAAACGTGAAATATAGAGAACGAGAGAGAGATGGGGGAAAATGACTAGAGTACGTACACTGCTGTATTAAAATGCGTTAGCAAAAAAAGATACAGGAGAAAATATTGTACAGTACATGATAAGACAAGCATGTACAAGATGAATGAGTAAAAATACACAATCGAATATTTAGCTTATTCTCTTTTTCTTTTATTTCATGTCAAATAACTTGATTAGATAAATCATACAATGAGATAGAAAACACAATCATCGAATATCTTGTATTAATAAACATAGATTAACATATCTGAACAGAAATCAAAATCATCGCTAATGATTCTTGACAAGAATTATCAGACAAAATTTCGTGAAAAATGTTATATTCATGATATAGTTATACATTCTGAGGTTTCTTCCACGTTGTCACAAATACATTAAAAAAGAAAGTCATTCATGCATAACATTTCAATGTATTTGTTGCTATTAGATGTAATATTTTCTATATTTATAAATATCATATGGTGGGATACGATGCATACCTTTTGTTTTGTCTTTTATATTTTTCATCAATATATCATTAAAAGAAAAAGGCATATATACATACAAATCGGTCGTCAACATATCATTTTCAAAATTTATAACATTTTCTTATTTTCCATCAGTAACTATACCAATGAATCACGAATACAACTCAAAACAAACTCGATACTTGTGATTATTTGAACAAAATATAACAGCAACATAACGATATAAATATGTCGTTTTTTTTTCTTTTAAATTATCTGAATTCGAAAAACTATTCTCGATTATATTTACATTAGATCAATTCTGACAAAAGTCAAATATTACAGTCGATCAAACACATTGACTATAAACAGTTTATGTAGAAGAATACTGTAAATAATGAGATTCATCTATGTATTGTTCGATATTTTCTTTTTTCTATCAATGCAAATGAATTAAACTTCTCTGAATCAAATTTTCCTAATTTCAGTAACGTATAGTTTCAACTTTTGTGTATCGATGAATTTAGCACACAATGACCAATCTAGAAGATTACTGTTCGCTGTTCGTTTTCAAATAATTTCATGAAAACAAAACAAATATTTCGCTTTTTTGATTTTTACATGAGTAATCATTAATGTCAAATCAGATAAAACATATTTTTTACCTCTGCTTGGTTGATTGGATTACATAATAAATAATACTAACACGTATTTTATTACGAAAGTATTTTATTGTTGTATTTAACAGAATACATAATGTTTACTTATTATTGTCGTTGCATTAAAGCTGACAAAAAGAAGTCGAAATACTCAAAAACAACCTCATCCAACAAGGTTTTATTAAGGTGACTCTCCATGCAACTGCGTATTCATATTAATCACATAGAAAAATTTTTTTAAAAATTGTATCGGATGTGAATGTTTTTCAATAGGATCATGAAGACGATGATTTTTTTTCGTCCCACCTCGTTATTTTACTTGTTTTGTGAATCTTAGTTCTATTTAATATATATATACATCAATTCGAATAACTGTTCTATTTCGTTGCTCGTTTCACTCATTTACGGTCATTAGTTGTGATTGTTAACCGGTCTGAGTTTACTTATAAAGGAAACAAAACAAAATATATGATATAAATCCAGTCGAAATAGATTTGCTTGTAACTGTTTCGATATAAAGTAGATATCTATTGTGAATAGATCTTCACTATTTTCTTTTCGTAGGATTTCTCAATTCGAAATTTAACGATCATCGAAACGTGATAAATTATACTTTTTGAAATCTAAGATAATCAACATTTTTACTTCTCATTATAAAATGATCGACAAAATATTTCATGAATAGTCAATCGAATCAGTCTATTTTGCTTCTCATTTTTCTTTCGATACAATTAAAAAATAATTGTGTCAATTTCATCATACAAACGTCCCAAAATAGAGAGCTGTCGATTGTCAACTGGAACAATATGAAAAGCACAGTTCTTTGTTCTGAGACTTGTTTACTTTTATTGCATGTCTACCATTTTAGACTAGATAAATGAAAAAGCTTTACTCACTGATTGTATGAAGATATTGTTTTTCAACAATATGGGTCATGTCGTATGTTTTTTAGATATTCCTTTGTTTTTGAATAGTCAAGGCAAATATAGACCTACTATAGAGATCATTAGATTGTTATTCATCAAAAAACAAAAATAGTATCTTTCTTTTTTCTTCATGATAAGTTTTATGAGAGAATATTACTAGAAAACTTGACTTGATTACTTCCTGTTTGCATTCGATTTAGGAACTACTTCTTTCATACAACCAAAACGCTTAGTCAATATAAAGATTCATGTTTTAAAATTACTCTCTATGATAATTGAATGCACTTTTATTATTTATAGATGTTTCATTCATAACAATAGTTTTATGTTCAAAAACAGTACACTTTTACTAATGATCTACTGATCATTACAATTACTATCAATAGTAATCATATAGAAAGTTTGTAATGAAAAATCCAAAACAAATCGAATTGTATATTCATAATTTTATGTATACTTATGAGAAGATTATTGGTCTTGTCTTTTCATTGTAAACAGATATTTTACTATTAAATGTATTACAAAACAAAAAACAAAACAACGTTTACATAATGAAAAGAAAATAACAGCATACGAAAACAGTTACTATTGAACATGATTTGAATATTGTTGATAAGAAACAATAGATGGTGATGAATCGTAATTACTATCAAATAAATTTATACTATTTGGATAATATTGAGCAAGTGCAACATAACATTTCATAAATAAAGCTTTTATTCGACGTGCTAATCGATGATCTGCACCAGTTTGACGATGAATTTCTTGTTGAAGTATATGAACGAGTTTATCGAATTGCATATTACTGATTGATTTATTTTCTTTTACCATCATAAGAGAATAGAAAAGGAAAAGAAGTACAGCAAATGTATCATTCAATGATATATTACTAAATGTTTTTGTAAATTGATTGCATTGATTTCTCCATATATGTATTGCATTCATATATAATGAATGATAATCGAAATTCATCGAAAGATTACATGGTAGATCCAGAAAATGTCGAAGATTTTCTAATGTTGACGATGTTGACAATTGTTTGTAGGTTAGATCGTGTGCAAGTTGTTCCAGTAAATTATTTATTGATGTTAATGAAGATTTCATCGTTGATTTTGTACGTGATAAACGATCTTTTACTATACTTGTCATTCCCATACGATCACATTTAGCTTTACGACAAGCTCGACAATCTTTACGATTGAATTTTGTTATATTTGGTAGAGGAACATCACAAGAATGTTTGATTTCAACGGTTGGATCTATTGAAACGAATAAAAAAAGTTAAAAATAAAAACAAGATGCATTTATCTTAAACTATTCAAAATTTATTTTTCATAGAGTGAAAACAGATTTACTATGAGGATCATTATTCTTGACGCTTTTTACTGCTTTTAGACGGTTGAAGGATAATCATTTTATACGGAATCTTTTTCAAGCAAGGATAACTTGGGACTAACAGGAGAAAAGATTATTCTAGGCATAACGAGAGGGGAAAGCGATAAAAAAATCTTGCACTGGCGAGAGACCAACATTTTCTTTTAATCGGTCTGCATGTACATCTTTGCGCACAACGTTGACGAGGAAATGTGTAAAAACTTTGAATGGATGATAAACATTGTTTTATTAATTTAGAATAAGCAAGAGACTTTTGACAAAACGAAAAGATATTTTCTCTTTCGGGTTTCAATTAAAAATGTTAAAGAACGGAGGGGGGGGGTGCATTTGACTTGAAATCGGCCCACCGACTTTCCAATGACATTTCATCCTAGAAACGATATAGATTGATAAATTTCAACACGGTGAGCATTTCGGTACTATTTTCGATACATATTAGTAGTCACTTTGTGAGTCATTTTTAGTGTTCTTTAATATACGATTTTTCCAATTTTTTTAGTTGACCATTTCTAAGACGTTCAAACCATCTATAAATTTTGCTCGATTGAAATCGATTAAAATTACACAAAGTTATAGCGAATTCATCCAAGAATTGATCTCTAACTGTTTTGATTCCACCTTATAAGGTAATTAGAAAAAATTAGTAAGAGTAATTGGAATCATTCACTACATACGAGTACTGCACCACTTATTTAAAGTAAGCATTCTGAGATTATCTCGACAAAGTCAAAATACCTCACCGTGAATTTTTTTACAGTAGATAGCCCAGAGTGGGGGCATCAAAATCATCCAAATAAGTCAACTCAATTAGGTTGGCCACTTTGGCAATCTTAGGGACAATAATCAAAAATGGATAACAATTACCTCGTTCAAACAGTATTATGAGGATGCCCTGGCTAACTCTGCTCAGCTCATTGTGCCTTTTTTTTTCCAATTATACACTAATTGAATTTCCGGATGGGTAAGAACTGTTTCATTTTTCTTACGTAGCTATAAGCACATTCATTTTCAATAAGCATACAAACTTTTTTGAAACAAAACCAAAGCATATCGACCTGTCCATTCGTGACGGAATCACGTTTTTTAAGATTGTGCCTTTAATATGTCAACTTATGTAAGTCGAATAAAGCTGATGTTGTTAGAAAGAAACAGTAGTGATGATGTTCTGTGTATAAGAAAAGATTCATTAAATTTCATACTATTCTAAATGTTTTTATAATTGAAATATAGCACCGTTACGGAATCACCAAAAATGGACCTTAATCTTGTGTGCTATGTAAAGAAATAAAAGTTTTAACTCAACCATAGGTGGTATCAAAAACCTTTCTATAAGAAAGTTATAGCTTAGATGACGAGCTACAAATAGAAAAAAATTAATTCAAAATATATCATAACTAGTTCTTATAAATAGAAAAATACGATGTGATGGAATCAGGTTTGTCGTTACGGAATCACACTTTGAAAATTTTGATCATTTGATTAAAAATTTATTTATTCAAAACATAGAGACAATCCATCAAGATAATCACGTAAATATCATGTACAGTACTATTTCCTACGTTATGGACAATGTTCTACAAGGTGGTTATATTGTTTTTGTTTAATTATGTAATTCGAATTCGCCCAGAAAGGTGGACCATTACGTGGACAGGTCGATATATGAGTTTGTATTCAGAGACTTTATAGATGGGAACTTCACTTTCAAAGACAACGAATCCTATATTCGTGATCAGCGCAAAACCCTGTAGCGAGGCATATCACGAAATCAGAAAAATCGATTTTTAATGATTTCGAACTTTTCTTCCCTTCAGGGTCTTCTTATGAGTATTCTGACCTGTATTCCTCCCAGACAAAAATTTCTCAAAATTCTTTTTTTTAATTTCGTGAAATCGTTCGATGCCGTTTTTTGTGCTAATCACGATTATAGCATCCATTTTCTCTTTGACGGAAAACAAAGATCCTTACAGCCACGAAAGAGAACTAAAATTATCACATGAATCGAGAAATCAAATTTATAGCTGAGTATGTCTAATGATTCACCATCAGTTCTACGAATTGAGTCAAGGCATCCTGAAAATAGGGTCTCTAGAAAGTAATTTTTATCCGTTTTTCATTATTATACCCTAGATTACTCTAGTGGCCACCTTCAATGGACTGACTTATATAGATCATTTTGATAAGTGAACGTCGGGCTATCTACTGTAAAAAAATTCACGGTGAGGTATTTTGACTTTCTCGAGATAATCTCAAAATGCTTACTTTAAATAAGTGGTGCAGTACTCGTATGTAGTGAATGATTCCAATTACTCTTACTAATTTTTTCTAATTACCTTATAAGGTGGAATCAAAACAGTTAGAGATCAATTCTTGGATGAATTCGCTATAACTTTGTGTAATTTTAATCGATTTCAATCGAGCAAAATTTATAGATGGTTTGAACGTCTTAGAAATGGTCAACTAAAAAAATTGGAAAAATCGTATATTAAAGAACACTAAAAATGACTCACAAAGTGACTACTAATATGTATCGAAAATAGTACCGAAATGCTCACCGTGTTGAAATTTATCAATCTATATCGTTTCTAGGATGAAATGTCATTGGAAAGTCGGTGGGCCGATTTCAAGTCAAATGCGCCCCCTCCTTTGATAAGAACTTCTTTGTACTGTTTTATACAGGTTTTTTCCTTAGAGATATGCGAGAACGATTTTCAGCGGTGGAGAAGAGGGCAAAATGAGTTTTCACGAGTGCAAGAATTCCTGGACAATCCACGCTGAATAAGACTCTGTTTCTTTGCGTTAATGTCGTTATCGAGAAATCTATCATGAAGAGTATTGAATTTGATTTGTAAAGCTTTTGACTTTTTTCGACTGTCGAAGAGAAGATGCACCAGTACCAAGTTTAATTGAAATTTGTACTGACATCATTTTAATAATTTAAGGTTTTTATTTTCGACATTGTTTACTATTTTCGTAAACCGAGTGCGAATGAATGAACTTTCTGAATTGACTTTATAATAAAAACGAATAGCATATGATACAAGACAAGATTCAGTCAATCTTTCGATTGTACAAACACACTAATTGACTATTTTGTAAGCCACATTACGTTGAATCATTCATAGATACTGAAACCATATTTACATGAACGTGTATTCGTCCGAGAAAGCGTTTGCAGAATACACAATTAAAACGAATTATGATCATGAATAATTATTTTAAAGAAATTCAGATGTTGCGATTTAAGTCAACTAAAGTTTCATCCTGTGAATTAATGTCTCTACTTTTCGAATAGTACATTGTTACGGGGAAAGAAAATTCGACATCTTAATAATGCTAGTAAAATGAACCTATGTGTTTCCATTCTCAAAACCAATATTATGTGATGAAAAATATTTGAGCTTCGTGAAATATGCCGGTAATAGGTTATGAATATGGGAGACCAGAATTTCTGCTCACAGAAATTTCGGACCGGACTTTCGGGCCGGCCCGAAAGTGACTTCATGATCCAAAAGTAATAATTTAATTTTTTAAATTAATTTCCAACTATCATAGTGCTGATCAGGAAGTCGTAGTGCCGAGCAGGATGACGTGAGACTTTTATATCTGTTTTAAGTCCAGTTATAAATGGTATTGTATTTTGAGATAGTTATTATTTTCTTACAATAAATCTCAACGTAAAAAAGTGTAGTCATAATAGGAGGATTTCAAGGTGATGTTCCTCCTTTTGTCTATTGCCAGCTTATGATTGTATCTTCTCAAGTGTTAGTAATGCTTCGACTTTTAAAATTTTTAATTACATGTGTTCAGCTTTTTCTAGCAAGATCGTTTTCTTAAATTCAAAATAAAACAAAAAACTTTGGACAAGTAATAAGCTCAAAAGAAAATAGTTAAGATACACGACAAAAGTATCTCTAGATATTTTAACAAGAAAATATAAATTTTATTTTTTTGTTTTGCTGATTCTACCCTTCTTTGTCTCGTTCCATGTGGAGTAGGCCTTAGCGGATAAGTACGACGTTTTCTTTCGTTTGTATTGTCAGTTACGGCTACTATTGGAACCGATATTGATGTTTGAAACGATGCTGTTGCAAAAGAAAGTGAATGAGAAGCGTCTAATACCTAGAAACGTGAACTGCTGCGAAAATGTCTTAGAACGTAATTCTAAACCACTGAAAACAGTTCCATGGAAAGGCGTCCCTCATTCTATTAAGTACAAGATGATATTGATGTTTTCCCACTTCTGATATTGCGGATTTCCAAGTAGTTATTTTCAGTCAGCGAGTCATACTTTGAACAATGGATTGTCCTAACTGAAACTTATCAACTACGAAGTTCATATTACATTTTCACCTACTGATATAGAATGCCATTGATCCAAATGCAATCTACTGAGCAAGATGCTGTAACTATAGTATGATCTAAACTCATCCTGTAAGGTACTGCGCCATCCTGCTCGGCACTGCGCCGTCCTGCTCAGCACTATGATAATTGGCAATTAATTAAAAAAATTCAATTATTATTTTTGGATCATGAGGTCACTTTTTGGGCCGGCCTGAAAATTCACTGGAATTTCGGACCGGGCCGAAATTCATGTAACCCATGAATATTAGTTCTCATCTACTTTTACTTTGAGTATTGATTAAATCGAAATATTAATATTCATCTATAATAATCTTTTATTTTACCTTTAGTTACTCGTCGATAAAATACTTTACATGATTCACATGTATATGCTCCAAAATGATATCCCGACGATTCTTCATGACAGACAACGCACGGTTGTTTACTGGAGTTTGACATTGGCATAACTAATGATAAGAGAAAAAAAATTTATGATACATTTTTTCTCTCTGACTTTGAAAATATCGTTGATTGAAGAAAACAAAAGCAATAGTGACACACGTCAACATCCATCACTAGATATTGAGCAGGTTGTATATTTTATTGTGAATTTTTCTTTTTTGATCAGCTACTGTCATAGGTAAAAGTTAAACATACTCGTTTCTCTTAATGTATTCATGTACACATTGTCCTATGTTGGTTTCTAGAAGTGCTTACGTTGAAATTTTTCTCATTATTCTTTTTTCTAATGATATTTGATCGATTCGAAAAATTTTATCTACTGAACAAACGTTTATGAGTCATTGAAGAAAATTCAGTTGAAAAGATAATTTAATCTTGCATGATAAAAATTGAATTGTCTTCTGCTTTTCACTTTTTAAAGCAGAGAAACATCGTAAATTTCTATATAATTACGACACCAATGAAGAGTATACGAAAATCAAGTTAAGTCATCTCGTTTGATTTTAAAATTTGAATTTACCTATGTAATTCATAGAAGGTTTGATAGTTGCTTTAGATAGGTAACAGCGATTAGATTTCTCGCGTGATTGATTCTGCTATTAGTACTGTAATATACTGAAGTTAATTTTATTTTGTAAAACAAGGTTTTCTCTTTCGTTCAAGCCCTTGTTCGATTTTCCGTGACATACATAGAGACAGCAGCACATGCTAATTGTCAAGGTTTTCGTTAGTCTCGCTTGTTTGACTTTTATATGGCGTGTGCTTCGACGAAATAGATGCAATTTTGATATTAATATTTCAATTACTTCAATGAAGCGTCACGAACAATAGAGAAAAGTCAGACTAGAAAAGAAACAACTTTGTTTTAAGAAATAATATCATTGATATTAAAAGTTTAATGAATCATTGTCAATAGTAATTTGTTGGAGATTTTCAATTCTACTGACGTTGAAGTTTCAAATCTTCTTCAAACTATATTGGTAAGTCTGTATTTTAGTATCAAAGTGTATGTGTTGTATTGAATTTTACGCATTCTTTTTATCTGCAGATGTAGTCGAAAACATACATAAAAAGTGTTCGGCTTTTTAGTAAGCTAATATATTAGTAAGACTTATTGCCATACTTTGATATTTACTACGAGTAGAACTTCTCCTTCCTATAAACATCTCTTGATAACTCATGTAATGATCTTGTTTTCTATTGAGAAAACAAAGATATTAGCAAAAACATTTTTTGTCTACACTTGAATACAGTAGAAGAATACTTTCCCTCATGATTTGTTGATATAATTTCAAAACTACAGTAGAAATAAAATAAGTTCATAGACTTGACATACCATCAGAATTCAGTAGTTTCGTTGTATCTAGATTCCATTGTGACATCGTTCCTTGATATTCACATTGTATATCATTGACTAATGATGATGTAAATGGAGTAGAAACATTATACATTGAATGAAGAACTTGATTTGAATCTGTTGGCATCATGTAATTCGATGGTTCTATCGATGCTGAATTGTATACGGATTGATTAGAATAAGGATCGATTGAATAATTGTTCGAGTACATATTTGAATAGGGATCAATCATATGATTTGATGAAATATTAGATGATGATTGATAATCGAAGTTATAATTATCTATTGTATGATTTCGATTCGAATTATTCAAGTCCATTGATGGTGGAATAAAAAACGATTGTGAATATGTATTATTTGTTGCCATTACATTCGTATTTGATAGAGTCGGTTTTAAAAAACTAAACAAAATAGAATTTAATATTTTATGCATGATTGTTTTTTTAATGTTATTAATAATTTATTGAATTCATCTATACTTATGTTGTTGCTGCTGTTGTTGTTCATAAGTTGAATATGAATGAATGCTTGTTTCCATTTCGTAATCATTCATAATAGTCGATTCATTAGTAAAATCATATTGCATCATCTTGAATAAACGAGTTTATTCTAGAAGAAAAACAATACAAGAAAAAATAATTCATATAGAAATTTTTCATTTTGAAAATGATTATAAAATCATGATATATTCATTGTTTTTATTATATGAGTTCATCAATCCGTATATATATATATATATAGAAATTTCATCCGCCCATTTTCAATGATGCACATGCTCCCATAAAGCATACTTTATATTGATCATAAGTATCATGTGTTTTTGAGATGTGATATACACAACAATGTTACTCAGATGTTTTTTAGGACACTAGGTTAATGTGTTTAAATAAGCAAGTAAAATATCTTCGACTAGTGATGGTTCACTTCATTTTAAGTTAATTTGTCGTTTTACTTGAAAACAAATAACTATAAGTCGATATATTGGATTTACTAGTAAAATCCGTCGTTTTCTGTTTAAATTTCAAAATTTTCTTTTGAAAGATCAAAATTTTTGAATAACACAATGTTGCAATAGATATGTACAATTTGCGTTCGACAAATAAATTGAATACGAAAGATTTCATACGCTTACCTTAGTTGTCTTTCTCTTGATATTGATGTCTCAGAATGTGTCCTAGTTTCGAGCCCACTTATCGAGAGAAAATTCATCGATGTATATATACGTACATATATATATATATATATCGAATTGAAGCGAGGAAAAAAATACAACATTGGCTACTAACATTTCTCTGTAGGCCAATAGATAAATTTTATTTTATATATATTTGCTTTTCAGTAGGCATATGCAACTAATGGATAATAAGAAATGAACACTAAGACAAAATTAAATAACTCATATCAGTCTACTTTATCATGCATATCTTTGATTGTAAATTATAGATTTTGCTGACGAATGTGCCACATATTTGCACATTTTGTCTAGAAGAAGAGACCGATTCCATGCTCATTTTCTCCTATATGATACATTTGATTGGATTCGAATTTTTTTTCCTAAAAATTACCTTTTGAAATATTAGTAGCATTGAAACACAAATAAGCATACTGAAGTCAATCTTTGTTTTAATGAGAAAGAAAAGCTCCTGGTCGATACAAAGAAGGATAGGGTGTGGAAGAACTTTTGGTCAGTATAGAAGTAACATTATTCAGAAGAAATTAACTTGGAGTCAAGTTTCTATGAAAAACTTCATCGAATTATAGCCTATCCAAGAAAAAATTACTCGTATTCAATCGAATGAATAGAATGCAAAAACGTTGTTTCCAAATATGAGAATTTCAATAAATTAAAAAGTATTTGTATGTCTTGTTGATTGTAACTATGATATTTCTATTGACGCTCTACTCGCACCTACTTGTGTTTGTTGTTCAAGTGACATTCTAGGTAAAAAACAATCTAGCAACTGAATTATCATTTATGATCGAAGAGAGAATTGATGAAATTGCGGACATGAGTACATCAGACCATTGTCTCTTGCATTCGATCAATAGATTCGATAAGGTTAACAGACAATCACTATTCGATCTAAGTGATTGTTTGAGACAAACCGCCAGTATTTCTATTACCAAATATTGTGCGCTTGTAAGTGAAGTAGATACTTCTTTTTATATTCATGTTCAATATCATTTAGATGAATATCATTCAATTATATAGTTTCGGTCTAGTTAAATACGATTTTCTCAAATGAATATCTAGCACATCCGTTGTAAATATATATATACACATATACACAACGATTCAACATCTTCATAGAAAAAAATGAAAATTTAAGATTACACTTCATAGAATTCTCAACAAAAACAAAATGCTACATAAGATTATTTATTCAAAGCTTCTTTATCTTGACAGTTGGTCGATCAAGTAGTGAAAAAGAACAAGGACAATGACTCTCTGGTGACCTACATTCCGTACATACATATGCTTATATCCGGTATGAATTGTTTGTATGTATGGAATATCAAAGCAAAAAGCTCATTTATAGATTAAAAGTTACAATCTATGATTTCGTCGTAGTTAGGAAAAAAAAACAGAATAAAACCAGATACGATCATTCAATTCTTTTATGAACTTTCTCTATAAACAATATCCATCAATCACATACAAAACACCAAAGATATTCTGATGATGTCTTACATGATAGGTGAAATATATGTTTCAATATATTTCAGTTGCAAACATAATTTTCCATTTGGGTAAAATAATTACAAAAGATTGAGAAAACTTAATAGTTCAAATAATATCTATATAATAGGTATTGATCTCATAAGGAAACGATGAGAATGTTGTTCAAAAACCTAAATTTTGATCAATACTAAGCATAGAGGCATCAGAACGTTTTCCCCTACCATAAATAACTTAGATAGAACTGCGTTGTCCTATTTAGAGAAATATTACTCTTACCATGTTCAAGCGATGAATATGGATTGATACGAGATATATTAAAATTGACATCTGTCGAAAGTATTAAATCATTTTCATAGATTTACTCATATCGTTTAAAAACATTTTTTTATTCGTTTTACGCTTAGAAAAAAAAGTGACGCAATTCTATTGAACAGTAAATACGACTTAATATACATGGATTTGGAGAATCGAAATTTCGACCCCGAAAAAACATTAAATATCGTAATATATAGCATCAGTGTTGACATCAACATCAATCATTATATTCAACATTCAAATCTAATTCTCGTCAAAGTTCGACCTTAGAGAGAGAAGCACATAACTGCGAGCATACGACGATGACAATGATTATGACTTACGAGAATTGTATCTTGACGAACATCATTAGTTTTGATTATTTTGTCTACCTTAGAATGTAGATTTTTCTTTTGCAAATAACCAACATCATAGTTAACATGCGATGCAAAAGTCTTTGCGAAACTGTCGAAATCTATTTTACCATCTTCATAACTTATAAACGAGTCAAAATAAGTTTCATTGGAAAGAATCAAGTCTGAACTACAAATTTTGTACCTCTTATATTTTCAAAAAACGAATCTGAGAATGAGAAAAAGTCAAAAATCAAATAGCTCTAAAACAGTTCTTGCAACGTTTTTGCCGCTCGACAAAATTATATTTCTCAATTATTTCGAACTTCATTTATCAAACTTGAACCAAAAATATATCAAAATGTAGTACCTCAATAAATTCATCAATGTCTACATTGGCAATAAGTGTTAGATCAATTCTTGGTTCTTTAATCAAAAACGTTTTAAGCATGACATATTTTTTTAAAGTCGAACCTTTCGCAAAAGTTATCACTTGGCAACACAATTAGTCATCAGTGTCCGAAATGACGTGTGGACTCAATTCTTTTCGCGTTATTTATTAGAAATATATATGATCATAAAAATTTTGTAGAAAAAAAATAATTGAAAAAGGACTTTTTATTGTTGTGAAAAGCTCAGGTAAGAAGAACGACTAACTTATGTAGCCATTTGCAGAGAAAGATATATTTGGTATAAAAATGAAGAGTAAATTTAAGTTTCAATATACCATTGGAAAGAGTACTTTTTATACTTCAAAAATCATCATTAAAAATGTTTTCTAATTTATCTTTCGATAAAAATTTTTAATTAGAAATTGAAAATGGTACTGTTCTATAGTCAAGTTACAAGGACGTTTTCACAGCTGTTTGACTTTTGACTTTTTTTCCTTCTCAGATTCGTTTCTTGAAAATATGAGAGGTACAAAATTTGTAGTTCAAACTTGATTCTTTCCAATGAAATATATTTTGACTCGTTTATAAGTTATCAAGATGGTTAAATTTATTTCGACATTTTCGCCAAGAATTTTGCATTGCATTTTATTTTGTTCACTACTGCTGGTTTGATTTCCGAAGTTATTGGATTTCGAATCCGTTTAGATGTTTTGAAAAGTGCATTTATTAGTTTTTTCGGATGTTTAACAGTAGGTCACATTCAGATTGTTCTTAATTAGTCGAATTGTAATAAATTCGTCAGTCTAAAATCTATACATAGATTGAATCGACTATTAGTTATTGTCCTAATGCATTTGTGAATAGTGATATTTATCATAGGTAACAAATAATCTATTTGTTTCAAATTTGTCTGGGTTCATCGAGTTCTATACTCGATGAATATAAATTTTTTACATTCGAACAAGTGATTATCATCTTCCAGAACACTTTCTTCGATTCAAATTCATTATCGTTTTGATAATACAAGATACCTTTCTTCTTATCTGAATTTTCTTAAATTCAATGACGAACACACTTATGCCAAGGTATTGTATGATTCATCCTATTAGGGCTTGATCGTAGTTGACTTTGAGAGAAACGATGAACTAGATACACCGACCATTTCGCAATTAATCGATTAACTGCGACAGAAACAAAATCAATATTCAACCATCTTTTTTTGACCTCAAAAGAAGTGTTCATCAGAGATGGATACAGTACAGCTTTCTCTGCCGTGGCCAGTGGCAGCAGCAAGACAGAATATGAATTATAGTCCTGCTTGTTGTATGCCCATCTCTTGGCGCATATACAACTATGGCCATGTTCCCATTATATTGATGACTCACTAGTATATTACTTCATATCAAAATCAATCATCTTTACAGAAAACGAATAAGTTTTATTAGTTATGCGTATCAGTAGGGATCTATGTGTTACCGAAGTCATGAAGTAGAAATTAGTGTATGACTTTTAGGAGATTCACAATAGACATTGTACAATAACAATACAATAAGATAGAGCAGTAATAGACGCTATATAAAAAAAGAAGGTTTTTTAAAAACTGACTAATTTTCGTAATGCTTGCTGACTTGACTATGGAGAAATATAATAGCAAGTCATCAATCTCATTGGAAGATATTGCATGTTTCTATCTATTGATTTTGAATTGTATTTAGTTTCTTTTGTAATTAATCGACGAATGCTCAATTTTCGTGTCACTAATGAATAGTTCTTACCTGATGTACTCTACTACTAAACCGTGCTCGTCACTTTTAATATATTTCAATGATTATGTTTATGAGTCTCCCTGGAGAAACATTGTTACAAAAATGACCACAACGTTGCGTTACAAGAAATGAGAATCATTTTGTTTTTTGTATTTTATAGAATTTAACTGTAGAATTTTTTTTTGAAATACAAAATGGATATATATATTATCAGTCTTGAAGTTTGAGAGAATATTGAAAATTATCTTTTCAATAGCTTTTTTTTAAAGCTATCTCAACTTTCAATTGAACTCTATTAGCAAACACAACTTAGTCACATAGAAATTAAAAAGCAATCACAACAAATACTACAATAATTTCTATGCAACAGAAAACCATAAATATTATTTATGATGATTTATTATAACTCATTCATCACTGTATACATTAAAATTAGTTATCTGTCGAAGACATATTAAACAATGTATCGATCAGTTATTTTAAAAGATATATATTTGTACACATACATATTATTGTAGTAGGCGCAAATCGATTATGTCATAAGAATAATAGTGCATAGAAAAAAAATCATTTCGTAATGTACATATGCTTTATTTTTCAAGATGTAGCACTGTTTTTTTATTGAACATAAATTCTGATTACTAATGAACTCGCCGAACTTTAACATTTCAAAGTACACCAAATGTTTCCACAAGTTTTTGCACTTTTATCTGCATCGAAAATTGAAATCATAATCATAGTTGACAGTTACCTTGATAGGATAGAAAAACAAACATCTATAAACATATTATTCAATATTCTTAGCTTGTTATTCACTATGTCATACTTATTTTTTATTCGTAATTGCATTTTCGACAATACAATATCGTACTCATTAGTATTCTAAGACTTTTAATTGATATAATTATGCTTTTATAATTCCAAACGACAGGAATGTAGCAATACTTTGAAATTGAAATCAATGTTGTATATACGTATGTATGGAAAATTTCAAATTCTCTTGCTTATTCATGCTCGTTTTATTTTCATAGCATAATAATTAGAATAAGACTTCTGAATCATCTATTTCTATATTACTCATTCTATTCAAAGTTCCAAATAAATGTTCAAATTTAGATAAAATCACAATCAATAAATTATCAATAAATTTTTCTTTTTGATGCATAAAATATCAATATAATTACCTAGACATTATCATATTATGATTTCAAGATAAAAGTTTTGTGCAATGTCTTTCATTCGTTATAGAGTAAGAGGACATATTTTATAAACCAGCAATTACTGCAATATCTTTTTTTTTTGAGTGTTATTGAATTCATATACTTGTCTACATATAAGAGGTCATCGGTGAATATTTAGTCATCTCACACTCAATAAACGTTCAATCGAGAGATTCACATTTGACAATGTTATGTTAAAGAGGTTTAAATAAGATATACAATCTCAAGCACTTTTTATCATTAACATACATCCTTGTAAGGTCGTCAAGATGGCACTAGTGTAATATACAAGATTTAATAGATATTAACATATCATATACTTGTATATGTTCAATAGCATATTATCATAGTGCAAAGGTCGAATTTCTTATTTACCACCGAATCACTTTAAATGTACAAGTATGACTTGATGATAGTTCTTTATTTACCCTCGAAATACCAATAACATACAGTATTCTAATATAAATCTTTATTTCATCATAGTATCCTTTGTACGTACATTACTCTCGTTCATCTTAGTGAAATAGTATGAAGAGAGCAAAAGAAAATGATTTCATAGACACCTTCGCTTCTCTGTCTCATCATCAAAGTGTCATATGTCTATAGGTAATGGCAAGAGTATGTGGTGTGCCTTAACGAAACAAATCGTATGATTGAATACGGCGTGAAAAAAAGAGAAAATGAATGTATAAATGGATAGATGTTTATCTATGTGCTGCTATATCGTACCCATCGATCATTTATAAGGCGAAGGCAAGAGGAGCGCCCATTTAAATAAAACGAAACATTTAATGACGATGATTCTTTAGAAATATAACATCACTAAGTAGAAATTTTCTTCATTTTCTTTCTTTTGTGTTCCAAAATCTAATCTGATTTATCTATAGAATCATTTATAATATTAATATAATGTTCATAGGACTCTACAACAAAAGCAAAAAAGAACAAGTAAGTATATTTCTTTTGTATGATGATATGTACACGAATACATATATGTACTAGTGTGATGGTATGCGTAATTAGACGACACTCGAATATATATCCAGTGAAGCGTAAATAAATGTAGGGATGAATGCTTGTGGTTCAGATCAATTTCGATCATTCAGAAGCCTATAAACATGACCGCTTTAGTATATTTGTTGAATAAAACTTTGATTTTCAACTGATAGGTATACAAAAAAAATTAGAGAATGAGAAAGAGAGAGAGCGTGTGTAAGAGAAAAGACATGGAAAATTATAATAATATCTTGTAATGCTTCATTAAGAAAATCCTCATATGAATATACATGTCTTTATATTACTCTATTGTCTTGATTTTTATTCCTGATTCTTATAAATAGACGTGTCTAGTTGTAGTTTGCTTCTTACTTATTATCGTATACATATATCTAGATATGAATAATTGGTTCAGTGATGAAAAGTGGTTGGACGAGTTTGCTCCGTGGCTTATGCCGCCAGCATCACAAATTATTCAAAATAATAATAATTCCCCATTTCAGTCGTTTGGTGATTATTCTTATCCAACAATTGAACGTTTAGTAAGAATTAATTACTTTAATTTGTCGTTGTATGACATTCGTTTATTTTAAAAGACACCACCGTATAAGGATAATAATGCTCTTGATTTTTACAAAGTTTATTCTGATCGATCAACAATAATACCTACTAGTTTTCCTAGTGGAAGTAAAATCAATCGAATATTTAATCGTGAGTATCGAACATTATATTGCTTGGGTAAAGGTGGCTTTGGTCAAGTATATGATGGCCAAAGACGATCTGACAATTCACCAGTGGTGATTAAATTTTTACCAAAAGATCGTATACTTAATTGGGGATCATTTGAAGGCGTATGTAAACTATTTATAAACTTCTCTGATTTTAAAAATTTGACTGAAAAAAAAAACAAACGAATCGAATAAACATATTCTTCTCAATAGGAGCGTGTACCATATGAAATAGAAATTCTTTGGCGTCTTCGAGGTGTATCCGGTGTTATAAAAATATTAGAACATTTTGAAGAAGCCGATCGTTTCATATTCGTAATGGAAAAAATTCCTAATTCATGTACACTTTTTGATTTCGTTATGGAACAACCATCGTTAGCTAATACAGAATTATTACGGCATTTATTTCGAGAAATCATTCGTATTAATATAACATTACAAATGTACGGTGTTTGGCATCGAGATTGTAAACCAGAGAATATACTTTATTGTAAGAATGATCGCTCGTTACGTTTCATTGACTTTGGTTCAGCTGTACCGGTACAATCAGATGATTTTTATGAATTTCAAGTTCGACCATTAGAATATATATATGATTGTTTCGTGTAGTAAATCTCTATATCTTATTTTTTTAGGGTACTTTGGAAATAATGGTACCTGAATGGATACTTCAACGACGATACAATGGTGAAAAAGCATGTGTATGGGCCGTAGGCGTATGTCTATATTTTCTAATTTATCAACAGTATCCGTTTCGCTCAAAAGCTGATATCATCAAAGGTCGATTAAATTTGCCATATATAAACTCTATCGACAAAGACATATATCATACAATGAAACAATGCATAAATATCAACGAAAACCGAAGGCCAAAATTAAATAATCTTCAATACCTATCTTGGCTCAATATTATGTATTAGAATGATCATCATATAGAAACAACAAGCACACACATAAACAAGCAAATAAACAAACAGTATCGATCAAAAGCGAATTCATTCGTATAATGAATCAGATATGCAATGGCAAGTCACTTGAAACGATTTCTGTTTTTCCCCTCATTCTCTCTTGTATTACTTCATAAATGACTATTCATTAGCTGACGATTGAAAACTTATGAGCATATTATACATTACTTTTAATCAACGATGAAAATCAACAAAAACATTGGGTAATCAATAAGAAAATCTGTGCGTTTATTTATTTTATAACTATTCATCTTTTCTTTTTCACTTGGGTATAAATATATATATATATATATGATATCCGACAGACATTTAATATAATCCTCTGTGGGTTTCTTTTCTCGCTATATTTACAGAAAAAAACGACCGAAATTCTTACAAATAAAAAATGAAGGATGGGTGCAAGAGAAAATATTTTTTTTAGTCATGCTTGTATCTCAATAATTCGAGTCAATCGTAGAATGGATGTAGGGACCGAAATCCGATTCACTTTCTGTCACGGTTATGAATTGATATGTTTTCGAAAAACGCAAAAAAAGATACAATTATTATATACTAATAAACACGGTTTTCCTGTGTCACAGTATTTATAGAAAAAATATTTTTATCGTATAACGATTAAACTTCAAGGAATATTATGACATGTTATTCGTACAAACAGAACGAAAAACGCACAGTAAGAGATAATTCTCATTGAAAAATGAGATACATCTAGAAGGTATTGTAAGAAAAATTGATCATTGTGATGGATTTTTCTGAAGTCTTCATTGATAAAGTCTTAAATGTTGTTGCCAGACATATCTGATGTTCTTAAAGAGTTGTTTTTTATCCATGAAGTTATGTAGTTTAATTCTAATAACGATTGTCATGTATAGGCTTTGTTATAAATCGAAAAAGAATCTCATTATTGTATGCTACTGTTTAACTTATTTTTATAAATATACGATATTAAGTCAACGTCTATTAAAAATACATGCATTTTATTATATTCATTTTCGTCTCTAGTCATTATCTAGAATCGATAATATTTGATTTATTGCCGAGTCATTTTTTTCGATAGTATCACTGTTAGAAATTTTATGATGAAACATAAGTGAGACTCTATTTATTATGAAAAAAAACTAATCATTTTTTTGTGCAAAAGTTTTGCATTATCTGATTGATCTTGTCATGCAGCTCATATATTGACTGAAAATGATATCATGCTTTCTTTTTCTTCATTTTATTGAATACAATATAAACTAACAGTTCTATCCTATCATCGTTGAAAAAACTATTAATTATGTAGTTATTAATTATTATTATAAGTTTCTTAGAGTTCGTATTAACGATGAATGTGTTTGTAATGCTAATTAATGAAATATGGCTTATGCGAATAAAATCAAAAACTTGAATTGTCAATCGAAAAGAATCGATCGATAGATGATGGATGATTTTTGAAATATGATTCATATATTAAGGTATTTGAAAATGTTGTTCAAAAATATACTTTTCTTTTTGTTTTCATAATGATTGTATAGAAATAGTCAAACTACATTAAATTCATGAGAATTTGACTATTCACAATAGTAATCAATGTGAACTGATCTTGTTGCATGTATCAAAACAAAGTAATGTTATAAATATTTTTAATCGAATCCGTTTATTTTTCAAGCAATGCTTTTGACATATACCTCGAAAACATAACTAAAAATAATCACTATGATGAAAATTATAATTATGTTTACTTCAAATACACTCTAAATTCGAGAACATTTTTTTGTTATCTCGCTTCGTACATGTTCGTAACATAATTGATCTTTGGAATTTCTTAGTTTGCTAATTAAAGTTTTAATTTGTCTCACACTATCTTCTCTGGCTAACTTGTATTATGTAAACGCATCCATCATCAAGTAATTTATTTCACTAGTCAATATTATAATATTTACTTTCATTGGACTATGATAAAATGATCAGTAAGTAACGCAAAGTAGGACAAAGTCATGCATAAATCACAAGGCGAATCAATCTTCATTCATTCTTTGCTGTACTATGATGAAAAACAATCTGAATATCAATTAAAAAACAAAACGACAACGTGTTTTCGTCTTTCATACTTTTATGAATTATTGCCGAGTTCTTGATGAACTTTAAATATTTCAGGAAAGAATTTTTGTTTTGTCCAAAGTGTATCAATAATTCCATTACCAAATCCCTTCTGATGTTTTTCCAGTAAAACTTCTCTCGTGTGAATATCATTGGTTCTAATCACTCTTTTTCTTCTCTTCAATAATCTATCAATTGAATATTTGCAATCAGAGGTAGTGTATTCATGTGTGTTGGCATGGTGTGGTGCAACTAATCATTAACAAAAAGTGACTTAGTATAGAATCATTACAATCATCGAAACCGATAACATTCGATTTAAATTTTCTCTTAAGGTACAAGAAACGTTGTTAGAAGCCAGAAGTAGGAATGGCATCAGGATCTCTATGTGTTGCAATTCGATCGAGTTTATCATCAAGCTCTGATCAATCTTGCGTTTTGATTTTAGGTACTCATCGGTACTCAATTATAGTGGTAAGAAATTCAACCATGAGATCCGATACACGAATCCTTGACCTCGGATCCGCTATCGGATTCATTCATCAAACGATCAGTTATGTCTCGAATGACTAACGTTGTTGTCATAGAACTCTTTTTCTATCTATGTGCATGTTAGAATACACGTTGGTCATTTTATTGAGGTTGCTGTTGCTGACAGAAGTGAAAAACAAACTGCTCTCTGGTTAACATCAATGGATGCTGATATGTGAAAGTTTTACTGCAGATTATTTTTACGAAAAAATCCAACGTATGACTAGTTATTTGTTTCCGACATCGACATATGAGACATCAAGTAACTCTGGGCGCTGATAGTAGACAAGACTGTGAGCTTGTTCGTTGTTCAAGAAGTTCTTGTTCAGATCTATAGACGTAAGAAAGAATCGATACTTGAAATTCAGATAGTAGGAAAATATTATTCTTATGAAAGTGTATATTAACAAGGATAGTGTTCACGGAAATAATTATTGATTAATCAAAAGTATTATACTTTAACATTTTTAAAGTATCGATTATAGGACGAATAGAATGAAATTCAGACACATAAGTATTATACATTGGCATTGATAATTTTCTGAAAAATTTCATTCATAATTGAAATCATAAACTAAAGGCAATACGATACAAATTAGATTCCTTGTTTAAATCTCATTCATTGTGAAATGTGTTGATCATGATATCTTAGATTAAGATGATAATTTTATTCTATTCTTTAACTATTTGCTTAAAGTAACCAAACATACACTGAAACAACTTAAATTTGTCGCTATAAATGTATTCAATAGGTCCATTCATTATATTTCATTGATTTGTATTCTCGTCATTAGCAGGTTGCTCTATTAAAATAATGAGTTTTGAAAGTCTTCAACAAGAGAACATCTTTTCTGAATGATAAACACTGATGTAAAACTTTCTTTGGTCATATCTGAGAGAGAGAGAGAGAACTTCATTTGGGCTACGAATCATTTAAGAAATCGCTTTGATTAATTAAATTTCGAATGAATTGAATCTAACAAATATTTTTTATAAACTATATATGAAAAAGAAAGTACTTATGATGAACAAGAGTCACTATGAATACGAATCTTGCAACCTCAATTTTAGTCAATATCTAAAATTTAGTCTACTTTCTAATATAAATTACAATATAGCAACATCATCCATATTTATCTTGATCCATAAGAAACATTTGCCAATTTATTTTTTCAATAAATAAAACAACTATATATATCGTTTATTAATCCTCTAGATAACATACTGTGAACCATTCATGCTGTACGTTTGCTTTTTGTGCACAAACGTCAAGCACTCAACACTCCGAGAAATACTATCGATGTCTGTCAGTAGAATGTTGACCAGAGAACATTCAGCTATTTCAGTATCGAATTACTAGAAGAACTCGGTTGCACTATGTGAAAGAATGATTTGTTTTGCTACTGCTACGAAAATGTTCGTTGAATCTGATAGAATCGTTATTGGATACTATCCTTGAAATATACATAGAAACGTACTAGACAATCAATATGAATATACAAAATAATGGCTTATGGAATTTTCCCTTCATTGGACTATGATATGCTAGGTATTTTGTGAGCGACAACAATTTACTTGAATCAAATGTTTTCGGAACTGAATCTAATTGATAGTAAAAAAAATTCACTTCTGATTGAGTTTGAAAAATGCCTTCGATCAATTTGAATCATATAAACTTAATCATGTACTGATTGATTTCTATCTTCATAGATCAATATTCAATAAAGTATAATCAAACTCAGTCTAGTTTTATTTTTCCCAGAAACAACAACAGAAGAAACAAACATGCACTGATACATTTAGAAAAAAAACAAGCGAATTTCATCACAATTCTGTTTCTCTCTTGATTTCTTTTTTTTACAAATGTCACATACGAACAACATTGAAAAAAAAAACATTTATCATTAGAAAGCAAATAAACGAAAAAGAAAGGAATGAAAAAAGAAATTATCAATGAATACATAGATGTCAGAAATTTAGAAAGAAAGAAAAAACGAAAAAAAGATCAAACCATAACAAAAGAAGATGAAATAGACTTACGAATAAACCACATTGCGTGTAGATGAATTATATCAAGCACAAAATAGACAATATTAGCGGATCAATCACCGGTTATAGTGCGTCAGATATAAAATGAATAGATTGATAGATAGATAGATGATTATACCTAATACTTGTTGGCTTCGTTCTTAACAACAACTCATGTTTCAGATTCGATTTCATTTTCACTTTGTTCGTCGTCGTCATCATCATCATTATTATCATTATTTGTATTATTATTCTTCGATCCTGGTGCTGCTATCAAAGGTTCGATAACGGTTTGCATAGTTTGTTGTATAAATTTGGCAACTGCTTCTGGATCTGTTGTTGGGGAAGGTGGAAGTTGACCTTGTTGTTGCTGTTGTTGTTGTTGTTGTTGTTGAAGCATTGGTGAAAGCCATGCAGCTTGTGATGCTAAATAGTAAGACCATGCTAATAGAAAACGATAATCCGGTGGAACAGCTGGTGTTGGTGAACTATTTGAAGATGAATTTGTCGATGTTGATACAGTAGTTTGCGGAGTTGTTGAAGATACTTGACTGATGGGATTCGGTGAAGATATATGTTGAATAGGAAGGTCAGTTGATGATTCACTTTTAGTATTTTGATTATTTACTGATTTTCCATTGCGTGTAGGAACCTTAACACGACGTGTATCTATAACTTTGAATTGATCTAAGTATGAATTTCAAAAGAAGAAATAGAAATGACATGTCATTGAACATTCAAAAACAGATGTAAACGTTTTACTTTTTTCATCGTCTCTTTTTGCTCGATTTACATAATATTGTGTTACATCTGCTTTATTTTGAATAAAATTACGTGCCATACCAGCATGTTTATATTTTATATGATAAGTTGCTGCGTAACGCGTATAAATTTCTTCACCACAATAGCCGCATCTAAAAATGTGATCAAAATATTTTGCTTTCCAATTTCAGTTATATACTAAATGTTAGTTGTGTCTTTGCTCTCTAGAAACATCTTTGATTTTAAATCCATAGATTTTCGACTTATAAATTTAATCTATGGGTTTCATCTCATGGGAATTTTACTCGCTTGTAAAGAGAATGAAATCTGGACTGAACTCGGATTAGACACATGATTATAGAACTAATGATAAGTATAGCACTTGCATCAATCGTTTGTGTTGTGCTGATATCAATTACATCGCCGAATAAAAGACTAGCTGATTAATGAAAAAAGAAAATGAGAAAAGAAATAATTTATAGTTGGTATAGACTTTCTCTTATGTGTTCGTTCATTTTAACAAATATGATTGAATGTGTGTCTCTATGTCAGTATGAATTCAATAAAAAAAAATTTTTAAAATCTTCTATATTGTCTTGCATTGTTCTCTGTGTGTTTTTGTCTTTTACAATCTAGTTGATCATATAAATTAATTCTATTAAATTGCTAGACATTCTATTATGATGAAACGTAAAGCTTATGATTGAATTTCATTCACACGTGCCATTTATTAGTTTGATTGTATTGGAGTTCTTTCTTTTCTTCTTCGTTTTATTGACAATGAATTGAATATTTTCTGTAAACATCGCTTATTTTCTATGCCACATCAAACATATTCTTTGGTTATATGAATAATACAAATAATTATGTCTATTCTCTTTTAACTTGACTATTAAATGAACAAATGGAGCCGGATATTTATATTTGTTTTAAGAAAGAATAAGAAAACAAACTAATGATGATGATGATGGTAATGAATAGACAGTCAATTGACCATCATTTGTCAATAAAGAATATTTTAACAGGAGCAAAAGATCAAAGTAACTCACTTGTATGGCTTTTCATTTGTGTGTACAAATACGTGATCTTCCATGCTTGGTCGATGATTTGTCGTATATGAACACAATTTACATGCATACCTGATTTATTTTCATAATAAAATAGAAAAAAGAACGTTTTCAATAAATCATCGTTTTAATGATGAAAACTTATAAGACTATTTACTTACTGTTTATCTGGCTCATACAATGAACCATAATACTGTTTAGGACGATTATAAACGAGAAGATATTCTGAACCATCTGAGAAAAAAAAACACATACACACATATTTATAAATATCTATATATTGATTGATTGATCTGTATGAATTTCAATACAACATGAAAATAAAAAATCAAATCTACCTTCACTATCTGTTTCTTTTGTACACGATGTTGATGATTCGACAACGGGTATTTCTTGTGATAAAAATTTTAATTTCATCGGTGGTTTTGTTATTGTTGATGATGAATCAACTGGATTTATATCTGTTGCTTGTTCATCATCATCAAATAGCATAGGTTCAAGATTTTCTGTTTCACTTGTATCGTCACTGGCTCGTGATGATTCATTACCATCTCCAACAAGTGTTTTTAATGATATAGCAACACCATTGATGGGTGCTGATTCACTATCGTATTGATTTGATCGACGTGGTTTTTTCATATGTGGTTCATCATTTGTTATTGTAGTTGGTGTTGTTTTTGTTTTTGTTGGTGGTGGTGGTGGTGGCGGCGGCGGCGGAGGCGGTGGTGATATTATTGCATTTGATATAGATGTTATTTCTGAACTATTTAAATCACGATAGAAATCTTGTTCACGTACACGATTCTCATTGATTTTAACTTCCATATTCGGATGACAAAGTTCAATATGTACCATGATTGTTGATTTAGTTGTCGATTTATGACCACAATATGCACATGCGTATGGTGTTAAATCAGTATGACGATAAATATGATTTTGCATAAGTGATGTTGATGGAGCTCGATAATCACAATGTTTACATTGAAAACGGAGTGGTCGCTTATTTGTTGGCGTTGTTCCAGTTTGTTTCGGTTTTTTCATATTCGGTAATTCTAATATACGTTTATTATTATTTACTACAAAGTTTTGTTTCGGCGATGCTATAAATGACGATGATGATGTTGACGATGATGGTGAAAGTAAACTGGATAGATTTTGATTTTGTTTAAGTATAATTTCATTGTTTGTTGATGAAGATTTTTTTTTGAAGCTTAAATCAAGTACATTATCACTATTATTATCTTCATCATCTGTCAAAATTTGTGTCACTAACATGATCTAAAATTTTAAGATTACTTTAAAAAAAAATCTATCAACGATCAATTATATATGCATACATATGATCAAGTGTATTAAAGAAAGACATGCATAAAATATAAAAGACCAATATCAACATGTTCTCCACCTACTTTTTTTTTTATTTTACTACTTACAATTTATGCTGCTGTGTATACAAGCCCATTTTTATTATATTCTTGCGCGTGGTTTGTTTACTCAGTTTAGCAAACAAGACCCGACGCCTTCTTTCTTCTTCTTCTTCTTCTTCTTCTTTTTTCTACGACTCATAGTTTAGATTCTTACTGCTTCGTTTTTTCGAGAGATGAAAGAGGTCGATATATTTATATATATAAATATATATATATATATATATAAATATGCACGTTTACTTCATCTCTTCTCTTCTTACTAGTAGTATACTGTTATATGTATAGATCAATTTCAAAGCATGCAAAAATTTTTAATCATCATTCAATGCTTATACTCACTTGATCAACGATATATATTATGCAGAAGATTTAAAGAGAACGAAAGAAGAATAGATTTTCAAAAAGATGATGTCGATGTGCATATAAGAGGCGCGTTGGCCAATGTTTGTATAGTGAATAATTTAAAAAAAATAAATTTCGTACGACAGAAGTAAATATTGAACCATTTCTTATAAACATCATACAATAGAACGGCTTACCTTCGAATTAGTGTAAATGTATTTGTAATACAAATGAAGAAACTGTGGATTGTTTTTATTTGAGTATATATCAGGTGTAAATAAAAAGCAAACGAGAAACAGAGACAGAGAGAAGGAGAGAGAAAGCAAAAGACGCGAGAAAAAGGAAAAGGCAAGTAATGATGATGAGTAAACAAACTCTCAAAGACGATAATTGTCAAGAGTGCTTGACAAATGGATGCAAGAAAGCGAATGAGAAGGATGTTTACATAATATAATCAGACTTAAACATTCGAATAAAACAAATTCCTTTATGCTTGTTCTTTTCTTCCGATAAAAATGATGAAAACCTGAAGAAACGTATTGAGAAAAGAGCAACGAATAATAAAAAGAGACGACTCAAGTTGTTATTGAGAGGAAAATAGTTTAACTTAGTTATTTATAAATCGTGATGAAGGAACACAAAAATTCTAACACACGGGAAACAGCACCATCAGGTAGTGTTTATTTTTCACTAACATACACAGTAATGTGCGTGCGCAAACATTATCTAAGTTTTTCTTTTTTCATTAAGAAAAATTCTGCCAGACGGGACTCTGAACATGATGATTTGTTTGAAAGATTTTATTTCAAAATTTTTCTTTCATTA
Organism: Rotaria macrura; assembly: GCA_900239685.1. Classification (NCBI taxonomy): domain Eukaryota; kingdom Metazoa; phylum Rotifera; class Eurotatoria; order Philodinida; family Philodinidae; genus Rotaria; species Rotaria macrura. The sequence goes on along the minus strand of OENT01000397.1, from coordinate 78,421 downwards.
GATATCGTTGAAATATAGAAAATTTTTATTTGTTTGAAATCGTCTACCTATATTGTTTGTCGATCGAAAAAGAAAAAAAAGGACTACCTCCATCTTTTTCTTTTCTTTCTTTTTCTTTTACGCGCCATTATTGTCACTCTAATCGAATATACATAAAAAAGCGATATCTCTCTTCCTCTTATTCACTCTTACTCGTTTTTTTTCTTCTTCTATACCATTTCGAAAAGATTTTTGCCGAAATATCCACTTTTTTCTTCTCTCTGTTTGATAAAGCTTTGTGTAAATTGTGTGCATTTTCATCAAACGTCTCTCTCTCTCTCTATGTCTCTGTTCTGATGCTGTTTGAAAAAAGCAGATGGCGTTTCTCCTATATGCATATGCGTGTGTTTACTTCTCTCTCTTCATTTCTCCTTCATCGTCATTTAAATATTTTGGGCTAAGAATACGAATACGAATACTGAAGGGAAGTGTAATCCGTCGTTGACGACTGCGATCAAATTTCGAAGTGCAAGAACATAAGCGCACTCGCCGTAAATCCTCATTTTGTGTTTATTTTTATAAAATATTTGTTGCGCCAGAAACTAAAAAGAATAATTACTTTATCGTCGTATGGATATAGAGAAAGAACATGAGCAAGTGAGTTATTTGAGAACTTGTCATCCGTTGCGCGTGCAAACACAATTGTTCTGTCAGTCAGGGATTTATATTTGCTGATAAGAGAAAAAAAATCGAGAACCATGATTTAACTTTGTCGATAAGTAAAACAAAAAGGTAATGAATGATGACGGGAAAGACACACAACCGGAGAGAGAGAGAGAGAGAGAAAATTTTCGCTAGAGTTACCATAAACCTTTTCTTCTTCTTCTTCATCTGATGTATTTTAAAGACTATCAAGATCGTAGTATGTAAATGAATTGCTCGAAGAAATAGAGCCTTAATATTCTTACCTTATAAATAATACTAATTCATCTCATTACAACACATCAATTTCAAACGCAAGCAAATGAATGAAGTTGTCGGGTGACGTGTGTATACATTGACATTATATTAGAGCTTTTGCTTGCTCTTTCTCTCCTTAGCAAAGAAAGGACTCAAACATACACACACACATAAAATCAAACAACTCTTTCTCTCTTTTCAAAAAAAAAAAATGAAGAGATCGGATGATCACTACCACAACCATTTGCACTTATCGTAGGCGCTTATGATGTCATTCAATGTACACATATATACAGGCGGTTGACACAATAAAAATACGCTTTTTAGAATATAATGTATGTTGTTATCAGTATAGATCATAACGACTCTATTTTTCCTGTTTACTTGTATAACTACCTCATCGCCTGTAAATAATCAGTTCGGCGACAGAGAGACACATCAAATCGAACGACAAAAAAAACGAGAAAGTGTACATATGGCGATAAAAAAAATAGAAGAAAAAACCTAAAATAAGTGCAAGAGAGACGAAAGAAATAAAAAACCAAACAAAAGAGAGAAGAGCAATGAAACGTATGTCGAACATTTGCAATTGTGATTATAAGAACGTTTGATCGAAACCTTAGGCCACTTTTGTTTTTTCTTCTATTATTGATTTGTTCTCTGATTGAATAACAAAAATGAAATGTATCAATCGAATTGATTGGGGATATTGAAAGATATATATATAAACTGTACTACATTGAAGTTGAATTTCAAAGATAAGATACTTTACGAGTGTACGTTAACCGATGAGAGACATAAACATTCGAATAGGAACGAATTTATTTTATTGATACTTTACAATCAAGAAAAGAAAAGAAAAGAAAAAAAGACAAAATCCTTAAGGTAGATTTCATTTGTTTGCTTGTAATATTGTTTGTTTTCATTAAAACATTTTTTCATGAAATGAAATTATTTACAATTCGTATGACAATAATTCGATTTACATTCCTTTGGTATCGGTTAAACATTCACTTTGTTCTTGTTATTTTTTGCATGAATAGATCTTCCACGAGCGTACTACCACTTAAAAAGTTTATTAATGTTAGCTACGATAATATTGTTAAGCTTTATTTAACATGATCACATTGTTTCATATATATATTATTTTTTGTTCAGTTATCAATCGGTTAAAAGCACAGTTAATCCTTAGATATTGAATTAAATAGTAGTGACGGCTAGTTTATTTTTCTGTATTCATTATGCTCATTCAATAGGTGAAAACAACTAGTGGTAGACTGTATGAATATATGTGTTCCCTTCCAAATTATAGGATGCTCAAGTATTACACGAATGATTAGAGATGTAAGTGAGTCGAAGATTCTAGTGCTTCTAAATTTGAATTAAACAAAAATATTGCTAATAGAAGAAGAGAGAAGGAACTTGAAATTTATTATAATGAGATTCACATACTTTGTGATATAGTAAAATTCACTGGAACTCTTAGTGATCATGACTACTATCCCTAATATGAAATGTAAACTTAATTCATATGTATGTACATAGCAAAAAGAAAATCGTTGAATTATCACAATACAAATCTTATCGAATATTATCAAATATAGATGTTACTAATGTTATTATAAATAGGCAGTATAGTTCGTAATTATTCTCTCGTAGACTATTGTTAAACATTATTTTCAAATTTCTCCAGTATGTTTTTCTAATAGAGGATTTTTGTTTGATCATAAATTAATGTTGATATAAGAATAGAATTTCATCAAATATTATTTTTCTGCATAAAACTGTTTACCTGGAAAATAAAATTCTTTAATTGATAAATTTAGATAGAAAAATGCTTGTTCTTATCTTAGTTTTTTCATTTCAATATTTTAATATTTTATATGCTGCATTGTCTGTTCTTTGAAATATTCAATTGAATGTGTATTGCTAATTTTTAGATTTTTAATTATTTGATTGGATAATTATTAAAGCATTATTATATTTTATTTTTTGTACTAATTTCTCATCATTTTGTTTCTTACATGCTCAAGAAACTTATTCAACTATTGGTCGATAGATTCTTAATAATTATATTATCATTTATATTGATAAGATGAACCCAATAATAAAGATGAAGTTTTTTCTTTCATAAAGTATTTAGAGTTAAATTAACATTAAGACGATGAATAATCAAAATTTTTTTCGTTGAAACGATAGTCTGACTTAATCTTTTCATTTTCGCAACTTTCAATATAAAGAAATGTATTTATTTGGATACTTTTTTGGTCAAGATAACAGATTATGTCGTATGATTTTTCTCAATTAAAGGTAGATCATAGTTGACTGTTTCTAATGATCATTGATTTAATAAAATGTTTTCTGAAAACATAATCGTTAGCGTGAATCCGATTGTTAATTATCAGTAATCTACGTTTTTGATGGAAGTAAAGCTACTATTAATGTTCTTTGATTTTAATTTATTTTCTTTCGTAAACGAGAAATAAAAGCCCATGGAGGGTGAGGACAATTATTTGAGAAAGATAAGAAAAAGTTTTCTTTTCTTTTTTGTTTCTGTATTATTAAACGATAAAATATTTATTTGGTATTACTGAAAAATAAAACAGAAAAAAAATATTTAAACACCGGGATTTGTCATTCCGGCACGAGATGCACGAGGTTCTAATTTTAATGAAAGACCATAACATTGATCTTCAGATAATAGAGGCGATGGATTCAATAAATAAGCGCAAACGCGTGGATTGTGTTTGATTTTGAATGGTGTTGATTGAAAACGACGTACTTCACTGATGATATGTGTTTTCTAAACGAAATGATTAATAGACATTAATAGATTACTACATAAACGAATATAAGAAGGACGAATTTCCGTGGTACTCAATTTTCTTCTGAAAACTTGTCTCATATCGTTTTCTTTCGTCGTAAATTTATAGACTATTGAATGTTGCTTCTATATCGTTTGTAATCATGGCAGCAGTATTTTCAAAGCGATACGCTCGAGTTTTGAAATATTTAAAATGAAAACGAAAGCAAAAACTAGGCCCTATTCAATCTGCTCATATGCGAAACAGCTGTTAATACAACTGATAGAAAACGGTGATTCATCAAATTCATAAATCAATGAAGTACATGAATGATTTCCAAAAATTTGTTGATACATTTTTGGAAGATTGACATAGAGAAGAATTTTATAAGTAGTACTTTTCATGCTGTGCCTATGCCAGATGAATTTATCAAAGAATATACGTTGTGTCTTTCATTGGTAGAACACAAGAAAATATTTCTGATTCCTTTCAGGTAAAAGTAAACGATTGGTAGATAGAGTACTAGTTTCTTACTCGATATTTGTTTTATGTAAGGTCGAAGCGAATATTTCACACTGCATTTCGTAGTCGACTACCATCTAGTTCTCATTCAGACTTCATCAAAATATTCTCAAGAAAAAAAATAGCAGATGTTTTTTCTGTTACCTGTACCCATCCCTCTTTATTTTCCTATCATCTGTATGTATCACAAATTCAATGAATCATAAACATTCAATACTCTGTCTTATTGTTGATTGAAAACTCTGTGTTTAAGTCTAGGATTGAATAAAATTTTCTTCTTCTCATCTCAAACACATCGAAGAAAGAAGTTCTTTTGTTTAATGTGTGATTTCTACTGCTTTTTTTAATGGTGACATTTGAAGATGTAACGTTTGCTCATCAAGCAGTGTGATGAATAGCTTTGTTTTGATTCTAAACATGTACTCATGCACTTATGGTAAAGATAAAAATAAATCTATACTTATTTCGATGGAGATATTCAATAAGAGTCTAATATTCGCATTGTCAACATTACCTTCTAGACTCTTATCTTAATATCAGAAGAAACAGTATTAATCTTTAAGTGAAAGTGAAATCTGAGATATGTGAAAATAGTAAGATGAACAATAATGATAATGAATTATAGTTGCAATGCATAACAGATTTATAAATTATTAATAGTTCTAACGTTGTTATCATATTGAAAAGAAAATCAATGATTAGAAATGTTTTGAAGAAAATTTTCTCATAAAAGAATTGTTCAATTTTTATCACATGATTTTGTCACATTTAATAGAAACGTCAATGGTACCGTTGCGCATTCAGTAAGGCATCTAGCTGTATCGATAGATTTCTCTCGAAATCATATCAGGATTATGGATAGGTTTTCCGTAGGACTAAATTATGCTTAGAAACAAATTAACACCAATCAATGGAAGCTATTCAAACAGAACAGTTGCATATTTTTTTAAAGAAATGTAACACAAACATCGACGTTTTCAATATTCAATTAGATAAAAAAATCACTATAGCTTCATTGCTTAAACTATTCGTTTCTTTTCGACAAGGAAATATTCGTCTTTTTTGTCAAACACTTTTAACACTGTCAGATATGTTGATAACGCAATGTTGATTTTTTTAAGAAACTCGTCTTCATGTCGCTCAATCGTAAGCATGGTCATAATATGAAGTCAAACAACATTCTACTATTCGATATGTTGCTTCGATAGATATTAAAATCATTTCTCATTCGAAAATGCTTCGTCATACACTTGATGAATTTCTATTATACTATTAAATTACCATTCGCATTTTTGAAAAGTTAATTAATTGTTTTTCTGATATATCTTGTGAACTTTCTTCAATAAATGTTAAATCTGATAAGTACAAACCAAGATAAGGTATGCATGGTGGATCCACTCTGTTGAAATTTTGAGAAAAAAAGAAGAGAATTATTTTTTCGAAATTTTACAATCATTTTCTTTTTCTATACTTTGTTAATGTATCACGTAGATTTTTAAATTTGCCATCGGAATGAACAAGTGCTTGAAGTTTATTAATAACGTGTTTACTCTGTTTTGATATACGATCCCATGTTTGTTTTAAACGATAGATTGAACTATTAACAAAAGCAGCCATGATTTGAAGGACTCCATTGAAATTTCTTAAATAACGACATATATCCGCAACTGTACCTTAAAATATATAATCAAAATTATATGAAAAAGGAAAAATCATAGGAGACTTCTGTTGCATACCCCATTTTTCAATACACTGAACGCGTCCATTCATTGTTGGTTGTGATAAGATTTCTGTTATAACAAGACGACACATCTATTTCACATACAGAGAAGGTTGTTTTAGAAAAAATTTCTTTGAAATATTGCACTGACTTCATTGAATCGTCGAGATATGAGTGCAACATTCGGTGCTAAATCATCACGACCAGGTTTCATCCAACCTTGTAGAAGTAATTCTCTAAAAATACGACAGATTTATTCAATCAACAAAGATCTAAAAATGAAAACTATGCTGTCTCTATTACAGACATTGCTGTTCCATTAAAACGAAAAGAAAACAAATATCAACAAAATAAAATCCATTGGAAGATTAGAATGGCAGGCTAAATCATACTCTGGCGAGAAAAAAGCGTAGAATTGTTCATGAATAGTTAATTGTACAAGTTAAATTCATAATTTTGTCTACATTCAAGGCAAGATTTGAGAACATCAAAGCTTTGAAAAAGTTGACTATCTGGAAAAAAGTTAAATCTCAGTTTATTTCAATATTCAAGAAGTCGAAAAAATGTAAAGCATAACTAGGTAACTTAATCTTCTATAAAAGATCATGTCTACGAATTATCTATGATAGATCCATATACAACTATATCAGTTTAAGGAAAGCCATGCAAACTTTTCGTTCTCATTTTTTAGAAAATTTGTTCATCTATCTCTATCGGTAATCGAGAGGACATTTCATGTAGCAATTTTCATGGATGAAAAAAAAATAAAATTCAAAAGATTTAGATTTCATCTCTATGGCAGACATCATGCATTTGCCATCGATGTTCGTTAAAATGTTCTTCATTGAATCAGGGGTTCAAGTTCATGTTGAACGTAAGCTTATGCATTGAAAAAAGTCATAGTCGATTTGATTCTCATAGCTAAACACAACCCCAATTCTGCGGCTTTAGTTAAGTATAGCTGGGAATAAGAAGAATCAATAATGGATCCAATCGAACAAAAACATTTCGAAAATGCAGTTCTGCATGTGTCGGAAATAGGCTGTTAAATAACCGTAGAAATCTATTAAGCTTAATGGATCAGCAGTTTTCAACTTAGAAGATTCACGTCTTTGGATTTGCTTTTTTCTTTACGGATAGACTATAAGATAATCTCAAATACACAATGGACAATTTTATTTTCACATGGTGCATCTTGTACGAAATCTATGGCACAGTGATGTTTTTCTTCATTGATCAAAAGCAAAACTTTGCAAGTAAAATAAAATCGTTTGATAACCTTACTCGCTATCTAATGCACAAAATAATCTATGATCAACCAATGTCATTTGTTCGGCTAGATCCGAAACGGCTATTTGTTCAAATGTTGCATTAGGAACCTGTAAAATAAGGAACCAACATTCGTGTCATATAAAAATGTTCGTATTCTATACTTGTATTGGATTAAGAATTATGCGTAATTGTTCTGTATTTTCATCGGTTTCACTGTTTTCTAATTGTTTAATTATTCCAACGGCTGCCTTGTGTTCAGCAGCAATTAAGTGACCGTTTAGTAACATATCTTGTAGAAGTTCAAGTACCATCTTATAATGCAATACAATGTTATAATAAAAATTTTTTATTTCCTTAAAACATGTGCAACTTACTTCTTTTAATTTTGGATTTTTATGAAAATCCTATGAGAACAAGAAAATAATTGACAAAATATTAGATTTCAAGAACTCAGTAACAATTGAAAATTTACAAAGCATAAATAGAAGATTACTAAAACAACAATGTTTCGATTATGTTGTTACAGATACAAGGTTGTTCATTTCAAAATTCGTCTTGATCCTCATAAGAAGTCTGCGGTCAGAGCGGAATACTAGATAACTTCTATTGCTAGAAAATGTTTGTATCAACTGTTTGAAGATACGATCTAGAAGAAGTGTTCGGCAAGGTAGGAGTAGAACGTTGCAATTATTATACGTCAACGTGACAAACAGAACCATGATATCATCGAAGGCTGTGTATAATTATATATGTCATAAGAATTTCTTCAAAATGTGTACAACTTATTCTTTATCGTGTAGTGTTCGATAATTCATTCCGAAAGTAAAAATAAAATAATTGAATTAAAAAACGATCGAATCAAAATATTTTTCATATAATTAGCAAGATTTGTTGAATCGTGTTTAAATTTTTAATTGTACTTAGATTGCACGAACATTAGATTTTTCTAAGCACTTTTGCACTCTATCTTCTGGCGAGAAAAACAAAAACCTTTAATTTGTTATTCATTAGAACTGTGATTGAATACAATTTTAGTTGAAAAAGAAAAATTTAGATTACTCTAGAGAAGCTGACAAATTCTGGTAAACAACAGTCTCCCTACTGACCCCGTTTTCTATGCCAAGCAGTACGAATCATTAATTAAAATCACTAGATAATTCTGCTTAAAACACTTCCTCCGGGTAAGGTTAATCTTGACAGATCTCTTAAGAGTTTTGGAATGTTCTTTATCTTACACTAATAGAGAATCATCGTCCAATTAGTTTTTACTTAATATCTGACTCATTGAACTAACGTTTTACTAAATAAGAAGAAATTCATTCACACACTTTGCAATGGTATACACAACAATCAGTAAGTGAATTCTTACTAATGGATGTTTCGTAAGCCAATGTCTTAAAATATTCAAAACTCTCATTGTTGATGCTGTGTTAACAATAGTATTTTCATGAGATTTTTGTTCTTTTGAATTTGAGATTAGTGGATTAGTGGTTGAAATCGACTGTGGAGATGCTAAACCACTACCTAATAGAATATTATTACAATAAAAATTATCGATTAGTACATATATGTATGAGTAGGTGTTGTACCTGGGGTACTACCCAATCTATCATTGCGCATTATTTTAGGCGATTCACCGGATGTAGCAACAGCAAATGCCTGTGTCGCTGCCACCGAACTGATACGACGACGTGATGATCTTGATGATGTTACAACAACACCGGGTAGAACTTTTTTGTATGAACTTTCGGCACAATTTCGTAAACTTTGCCGTGGCGATGATAGAACTTCGCTTAAACGTTTGGCTAAACGAAAAACAAAGTAACCACATATCGAATGATCGATTATGAAAGTATCTTACAGAGCCAAATAACATTTTGTGATGTCGCTTGATCCGCTTGTGTATTATTCGTTGTGACATTTGAATCTACTCTTGGCCGTTGTTGTATTGTTATACTATCACTTTTTTTCATTTCTAAAAGCTTCGGTTCTTCCTGAATAGAAATAAAAGCAAATTTCTATGTTTAAAATTTTTAATCAATCAAATGAAAATACTTTATCTGTAGTGATTATTTGATTTGTATCAGAAAAACGTATGCGAGTTGCACTGTGTGGCGGATGTTCAATATTTAAATGAGTTTCACTAGATATTCCAGATGATTGAAAGTCGAACAGTTTTTCCAACGAATCAAAGTCACTTTTGGCTGTTTTATGATTGGATTTTTCATACAAATGATTTTCTGCATTAGTTATTGATACAATATTACTACCTTGCTTTTGTTGGCCATCACGATTCAATACATCAACATCGGAAAATGTTTCCGATGAAGCAAGTGGTGCTAATGAACGATGCGGTGTATCGTTGGTATCCTCAAGGTCCATCGATGGTATTGTTGGTAGTATAACAACTGTTTCGTTCGGTCTTATTGAAGATTCTAATGAGGAAATAAGGCAAGGGAAAATTTTTCATTCGAGAATTTTTTACGAAGGCTCAACTAAAATGTCATAAGTTGTTTTTTCAACTGAATGAACCATAAGAAAACTTCGTTAGATTTCAATAATTTCTTTTATCGCTAGTGATATGAACAATCGGCGTATTCTCATTTTACGTCAAACTTTTCAAATTCCGAAGAATTTTTATTTAAAAATATTAATAGTGTTATTATCTCATTCGATGAAGACTTTGATCTCTACAAAAAAAAACGCTCAATTTTCCCTTCGAAAAATATATGTCATGTCAGTATGAGTATCAAAATATTAGCATCTACTCTATTGTTGATGCGAGATAGACTGTGATTTGAGCAACATCATATGATTTTCATAAGACTGTACTTATCTAGATCAATACTAAGGATACAATTATTTATTGAATCAACGAATGAGATCAAATGTTTCTCTCTAACGAAATGTATCTTGTAATGTACTCTGCCATGGATTTCAGGAGGTGTTTGTCGACAAAAAATTATTTTGTAAGCTAGCATGCCAACAAACACAGGATGCATTTCTGACCAATGTAGTCACAGTTTCGATATAATTAATTGAAATATTTTGGCAAAGATCTTCAAATCATCCGCAAAATTTCTTAGAATCTTTTAAGAAATTTAGAATTTTTTTTGTCTATCTAATTGTCACGATTCAGCATATAAGTATATGATTGATATTGTCGGAGCAATATCTACATCAAAGATTTCTTAGAATGTAGAAGTTACGTGGAGAATTGAATTATTCATCTCATGATGTCATAACAACATTGTGTAAACACTGTTAAAGGTTTCAATTAATTATGTTATGTCTATTGCAAGACAACGGTTATATAATTATTATTATTCTAATCAAATTTCAGAAAAGAAGTTCAAATTTCATGAAACTATATGTAAAATATCTTGAACATAATACATTTTCTCTAGAATTTTGATCTGAACTTTGCAATGTTATCACAGTTCGAGTGGAATAATTTTCATGAAAAGAAGCGTAAAGATTAAACAAATAGAAAGATTCTCTTTGAAATGTTTATTGCTTACATGAAAAAGGACAATTCGTAGAAACTAGATAACTCGGTGATGGATGACTTAGACGTTAAACGCTTTTGCTCTATGATATCTATTCAAAAATATCTCGAAAGATTACTTTACCGAAAATCTCTTGTAACATAAAAAATAAAGAAAAATCAAATAGTATTCATTATGAGAACTTAGAAGAGAAGAAATCCAACATTTCAGCATATATTCCTTGATACAATGCGACAGATTCTAGAAGTAGTACAATTCTAACAACTGCTGATAAAACAAATAATATTGTTCAAGATTTTCTAACGACTTTCCGTAGATACATATCCAACATGTACGTATATGCGACGAATTACGCATAATTAGATTCAACTAGAGAATTTCTCCTGCTAGTGTAATCTCAACAGACACTTTTCTATTTCATATTGAAATACTCAGTAGTATTCGTAGACAAAATTTATGAACATCGGAAGGCAACGTCTTGAATGATATCCGCAATAGTTCCTACTATGCAAAAAGAAATTTAGAAAAATAAAGTTGATTGACTATTTAGAAAAATGAGTCTTTGAACAAGATAATCAGAGATCAACCTCATACATTTACTTTAAAAAAAAACCTGTAAAATGAGACGATATTGGTCTCAGAGAAGGCAATATTTTCAATCATGGAGTAACGTTAAAGTTGGACTTCAAAATCCCGAAAAACTATCAACACTTAACAATTTTGCAATTGAGATACTATGAACAAATCATATTGATCAATTTCACTAATGCCAAACACATTTGAGTTTGATGTTACCGAAGGCACTTGAAAACTCTGAAGAATCATTTCCTTCCTGAATATAAGTCTCTTTAATCCAAGTGTCTTTTCTCCTTTAATAATGTCACAGTACTCAATTCTACTTTCTCTCTCTTTAGAATTTGAAATTATTCGGTTGTTTCTTAACTAACTAACTTTTATCAGTAGATTTTTTAATCATTGTTGTCGGTACGGTTGTTTCATTTTGCTCGATACCTATGAAAGTAAGAAAATAGTAAAGAAAGATATGGTTGGTTTATTTTCTAGCTTTACTTGATCCTCGGTGCAGTGTACTTGCACTAGATTGTCTTCTTAAGTTATTTGCATGTTCCATGCCGCTATCATTCGGTAGTTCAGCAACTGTATTGTAAATTGATAAAATTGAATTTATTAAATATTGATTTTAACTTACCAGTCGACATGCGTCGTGTTGATTCATTATTTTCAGTTTCATTTGTTTTTGCTAGTTTACTTCTAACAAGAAAAATGATGGAATAACGATTCTATAATTAGATTCGCTTTAATCATACTTATTTTGTTCATCTGTTTCATTTGTATTATCAAGTGATGTATATGGTGATGATTTATAGATACGTATTAATGTTTCCATAACTGTATAAGCATCAGTATAAAGTCGATAGGTTAACAGAAATGTATTAAGAAAATCAATTGATAAAAACCGTAAATCTGTTAAACGTTCAAGTAGACGTTCAACTGTAGCATGACGAATCTAAACATGGAGAAATATTTATTTTTGATAGAACACAAAAGTAAAGCATTGTTATCCTTTGGTACCTGTGGTATTTTGCATGAATCAAGTGTTTTACAATATTTTATTTCTGAATCATCTTTATATAATTTTACATCAAATCTATGTAAAAGGCAGAAATATTTAAGAAAGCAAAAACTCTTTGTTTTCTTCTATCTTACTTGACAGATTCAGGAGCAATAACAGATGATTCATTACGAAATGTTCCCGTTAGTAAATTAGTATAACGAAGATTTTGTAAACATTGTGCTATATCACTACACCATTCTGATTTATGATTTTCATCATTAGCAACAAATGTTGTCGAATACGATGGTTGATCACGTGGTTCAACAATCAAACGAAATAAACGATTTATATAAACATCGAATTCACCATTCTTATTATCGGTCATAATCGAATTTGTATCTTCACTACTCTCGTCTTCGGTGACTGATGATAATAAGGATTGTGGATCCGTACTTAAATCATCAACAAGTGTTACATCAGCTAATGCAATAACACCACAACCCTAAGAATAAATATCGATCGTTATTATAGGATAAGAAATTTAATGAAATACATACTTTAACAAGATGTAATTTTCCATTCGAAGCTCGTGTTGTTATGACAAGATGATTCGAAAATAGAAAAGATTGAACAACGGTCTCATTTCGACGAATCTCTCGTGAAGATAATCGTGGCGTTAGACCCTGTTTATTTCTATCACCAACCCACAATACAAGACCACCTAATAAAAATTTGAAAAAAAAACGTTTCGCAAGTCAATTGATAAGATACTGTTTAATATATAAGATATTTTTCAGAGACGTCTTTTATGATTAATAAACTCGTTCTATGTTTAAACATTAAAATGATTTTTAATTTCATTCATAGAAAAATCTATATCAAAATTGATTTATATCCTATCTAAGAATATTCGTCAACATCCTGATATTGAATCTATCTGACAACTTGAATATTGATGAATCCAGTTCACTGAAAGATGTTTCAAGTGTTTATATATAGATAAGATCACAGTCACGATATTTTAAAAATCTCAGAACTTTAATCTTTATGAAGTGCATGACATAGAGAGTGTATACGCATAGAATAGATATGAGGCTCGGTAATCTATTATATGTCACAAACATCCGTCACAACATCTAGGTCATCACAAAACATAAAGTCAACCGTATATTTCAGATGTCTCCTGACATTGCCCTCACCCTACTTCCGTCTCACGGTCTAATTCAGCGCTATAATAGACGACGAGTCATAGCTACTGCTTTAGTACTATATACTATCTTAATTCTTTAAATCTCAAGATATTGATATTATTACAAATTACTAGTTATTATTTTTTTTTCAAGAAAACTATAATACTAAAGGATGCAACGCTCTATCGCCTATTTTCTATCCATGTCCTGCATTACAGACGTCTTTCATCGTTGTATCGTGATTACATTCATTTCTTTAGAAATAAATACGAGAGTTTTGACGTAAATGCATTCTAGTACACATTTTCATACGATAAATATTTATCTAATCACTTTTTATAAATTACCTTGTCGACAAAGTACTTGATTGACATCCAATAATACATCACATCCTTCAGCAATTGACCGTTCAATAGCTAGATTAGCTCTTATGTGTTCTGTTTCTGAAACTTCATCATGCATTATCTAATTATTCATGAAAATACAAAATAATTTATTTTGTGATTATTTTTTCTCAAAATAAGTCAACAATATTACCTTCGAAAGTTCTTCAAGTTTATCTTTTGCTTGTTCAAGTTTTTCTCGTTCCACATGAGCATGTGGTGTATGCGATAAACAATTGGCAAGTGTTATTATATAGTAAGGAATCTATTTAATAATAAAAACAAATCAAAATATTGAAATTTTACTTTTCATGTTATAAACAAACTCGATTCATAGGTAAGACTAATAATGTTTCAAGTGTAAGTCCTTCACATGCTGCTTTCATTTCACATCGTTCGAGAAATTTATTAAAATCCGGACTACTTAATTTACACTCAATTAAATTCTAAATGAAAAATAAACAAGATTTGCGATGTACGTATTTTTATTTTTGTCTTGTAATTTTTACTTGTAAACTATAATGATGATTTCGAACATATTCTAAATAAATATGTAACATCGATATAAACATATCGAATAAATCACCTGAAATAGAACAATTTATAAACTCGTGATCTTAATGAATTTGTTAATTTTCCTTTTATTCGACATACCAGTGTAAAACGTTGGCCATTGTTCTAATTTTTTTGATAGACCCTTGTAGAAAATTTGATGGAGAAAAAGAATTATTTCACTAGAATGATGAAAATAAGTCGCAATATTTTCAATCAAGAAGAGATTAAAACCTATTCAGAAATATTGAATTGACATCTTCGTGTGTTATTGGTGGCTTTTTGGAACTAGCAGCTAGAAGAAAAGATTTAAAAAAAAAAACAAACCAATTATTTCTCTATTACGAAATTATTAAATTTCTCTACCCATTCGAAATGGCCGAACATAATTTGCAACAAGAATTTCCAATTGATGAACATATTCGCGTTCACTTTCAACCAAATTAAATATAATATTATTACGTTTACGCATCATTTCTGCATGTGGAGAACTAAAATATATTATACAAATATATACATGAGAATATCATATTGATATTCACAAGAACAATTTGACTATCAAATGTCTGCATAAGATTTTCTGTGTTTTGTAAAAAAACAATGTAATCATTAGAATAAATAATTATTTTCAACGATTTCACATACATGAATAATCTTCATTCAAAAGATATTTCCATCTTACGAACAGAAATAATATGCTTCTCTTCTTAGTTCACACAAAATGAAACATATTAACTGTTTAAACGATGCCTATTTTTGGCTGACATAATCTATTCAGTTATTGAAAGTTTCACTTCGATAGGTAATGTACCTATTGATTATTTGAATAATTTTTTGATACAAAATATCGCCGACATTGAATTTTTCATTAAGATGATTTTGAATTTAATGTGTTCTAAGTCTTATCGAATGGGTCAGATTTTTCTTTTGATTATATTTCTAATGTAATAATTTAATACTACGCATCTTATCACCTATCAACAGCACAGATAGGCTCCTACATGTATCTTCTAGAGTTTTTTAAAGTTTCAATGCAGTGTAAAACTGCCGGATCAAAATAATGAAAGTAAAATGTGATCTATGTTTGATTTCAATGGGATTTACAAAATTCGGTTGAATCTACTTAGAAGTGATTCAATAGAACTTAATCAATACTTGAAATCTTTCGAGAAAAAGTATTTGTAAATAGTGACGTTTCGACTTTGGGATTTTGAGTAGATCTCTAGAATTTAAACTTATATTGTGTTACATGAGAAAAATTGAATAGATTCGTTAAATTCACAAGATAAAACAAGTCTACTATTCTATCCAACTGTTTGTGTTCTAGTTCTGAATGACGAGAACTTTGAGTTCTATGAAGAAAGTTTCAATTCAATCGAACGAATTCGTTGATATTTCAACTTTTATGATTTTTACGCACTCATGTGAGACTGGTCAGTCTCTATCTGATGTATAAGCATGAGAATGAGCAGAAACAACTTACGTGTATATACTCAGTAAACTTATTGATCTAATTAAATGTTTTCGAAGTCCCTTGATCTGTATGAAGAAAAAACAAATCTTAAGATCTTATGGTCGAAGTTATGCTTGTAATCATTATAAGAAGTACAAGTTCTCGAGCTATTTTTAATGCTTTCATGAAATCATTATTAAGATTAATAATTCTTTCGACGGTAACAACTACTAAATACTACGATTGCAAAAGATCATTAGCGGTAAAAGGCTTTTTTTCTAATTGATAACATAAATGAGCATGTCTCATGTCTCTTAAAAATAACTGTATCGGCATTAGAAAGACTCATAATAATACCGTATGTATTCTTCAACGATACGTTTCCATCTTTGTCGATATAGCCAACCACGACAAAGACTTTGAACTTTTTTTATTTTACGTAGTTCTTTTGTATCTTCTTCGGCAATACTTTTCGTACGTAACATATGATGTTGACGACGATAACGAGATAACTAAAAATATAAGTTCATATAAATCAAACGAATTCATATTTCGTCATATTTACTTCACGTCGTAATTCTCGAACTTCAGTGGATAATTCTTCAACTTGTTGTAAATATTGATATTTTGTTTTAGCTTCACTTTCATAAACTTGTGATAGATGATGATATTTTTGTTCCAATTCTTCTTTCAATGATAATAGACGATTATAACTAGAATTGAAATACCATTATATATATATATATGTAATGAAATTTATCGTTTATGATTAATTTAACCTGCATGTTTGTATACATTCAATCCATACTTGACAATCCGTTTCAGATTCAGCGGAAAATTCAGTTGCATTACGACCATCACGTGTATATGATATTGAAAAACAATTCTAGGAAATAAGATATGTAAATATTATTTTATGTCTTATGATACCATGAAGGAAATCAAACTATATCAGTCTCTGTTGAAAAAATTTTTCACTCAAAAATAGTATCCATCAAAATAAATATGAATCGTATAAAAAACACAATCTAAACAATTTGTTTTTATTTTTAGAATTCATATCGTTGCATTCAGAAAATATTGATAATTTTTGTTTTTTCTACTAGAGATATGTTAAACCATGTAAATCAGATTTTCTGGTTCTATCAACATCACCGAAATTTGAAGAAAGAAAAAAGCTTGTTCCCGTAGAAACTTAAACCTTGTGATTCAATATTCTTTAATTGATCAATCAAAGAATTAATCTCGACATTGACTTGTAGATAAATAAGTAAATCAAAGAACAAAAAGAAAACAACTAAATAGAGAATTCTTCATGAAGCTGTAGGAATAAATTCTCTCGAGATCAGAAACCGAAAAACTTCAGCTAATAGATTTATGAAGATTTTATCTTGCATATTATTTACACATCTATAAATTGATACATGTTATCATTTTGAAGTAAATCATAGTTGGCATATTGTTCTTTTTATGTTTTTAACGACATTAGTCTAGTAATAGATAATAAAAAGTATATTCAGCATAAATGGTTTTCGAGCATTAAATTTTCAAACATTCTACAAATAGGCTGTCTTGTTTCTGAAAACTTAAAATAGAGAAGCATATTCTTTTTGATGTCATTCATGCGCATGCTAAGTCAAGGTTCTTGAAGTTATTTTTATCAATGAGAACATTGAGCACGTTCTACTCATCAATGCAGCTAAACTAGAAGATATAGAATTCAATATATGTATATAGAAACTGCATATTGTATTTCTTTGGATAACTGATATTTTACATTAAAACTTGTTATCTACTTCTATTTCAGGATAAATCCAGAGGTTGATTCAACTTTATGAACTCAAATATTGAATCGAATGATTTGCTATGACAATAAAATTAACATATTTGTCCTTTGATTGTTGTTAATGCGTGAGCAAGTCTGAATTTCCAATCCCTCATTCATTCTTAATACTTGTAGCATTATCTGACACTCTTGGCTTTTTCTTATTACAACAAGAAAACTATGACTGTTCATAACTGTTAAAAAATGAATCATATGTCTGTGATTATTTGTTTTGATACGACTTCAATATGCAATGTGAAATTTCGAATAACATAGAATGTCATGTTAAAATGCGCGTTGTTTATTCAACGTAGAAATTCTTTAGATATTATGTTCTTCTTTGAGTGAAGTTGATCGTTGGAGTGTCACGTCTTATTTATCCGTTTTAATCTAAATTGATGCTCGCTTTCCGGAAGAAAAAATTTGAATAAAAGATTAATGTCGGTAAATTACGATCAATATGACTTTTAAGAAGCTATCAACTTGAACAAAAGTTGAACTCTGCATGAACTATTCTTTAATTATAAAAGTCGCAATATGTATACGTAAATATATCTTTGTTAAATTTTTCAATAAACAAAAAAAAAAGTACTTTTTCAAATTTGATTTAATAATTAATATTTAGTTTTTACTTATTATAGAAAAGACACGAAGTGCATGTCATGTGTTCATACTCATAACATATAAGGTAAAATTTAGTTGAAACATGATTTAAAAATAAAATGAAATTTTATATCTCTGTACAATATTAATGGATGTAGGAAATAAATTTCAAATGTACTTACCAACTTTTTTTCATCTTTACTATTTTTTGCTGCTGATCTTGATGCATAACAACTTTCAAGGAAATAAACTCCTTGTGGTTTAGATGAATTCACATTATCATAATAGAAAAGTAAATTTTGATAAAGCACAAACCATTTTAATTGCCATTTATTCGGCGATGATGATGTATCTGGCCCACCACGTCTAGATAAATAGCCACATTCACGATTTTCTAACCGCGCTTTTATAGCTAAATTTAATAGATGATCTTCGTTGACTTTAAATGATGTTCGTGTCATTAAAATCGTTGGTAAATTTTTTAATGGCGACCACGAATCAGATGATGCCATTCGTGCACGTGTATTATGCACTGTTTGTTGGGCATTGTTATTATTATTATTATTATTATTATTATTGTGATTATTTGGCGACTGCATGTATATTAGAATTGACGATTATGATAAACAGATAAAAACAATAATCTATGTTGAACTAATCCATTGAAAAACGTCATTATGCTATCATATATATATATATATATATATCTGAAATGACGACATTGTCATAATTAAGTTGGAAGTGTTCTGTTTTTTTTTCATAAGAATAAAAGCTTTTTCTTACATGGCAATTTATTTTCTCTATTTTCTAGTGTCCACATAGGAATGCTTTGTTGGATGAGCATTTTAATTTACTAGAATGTCACCTGTTATGAAATCAATATAATTTAAAAAGAAAATGAGGATAGTTTCATACACCTGCTTTTTAAAAATGAGAATCTTGGATGTCTGCAGAGCAAATACAAGTATAACATGACATTGAGAAAATATGATCGATGTCATGTTTTTGTTTTAGATGTTTGAATAAATGAAAGATTAAATTAAAGAAAAAAAGAAGAAGCCAACAACATACCACAAAATTCATGATTAAATACAGTTGATAGATATTTTTTGCTTTCTCTGTTTTGTTTCTAGCTATTTTTCAATTACATTTCTTTTTCTCCTATATTTTAACGTCATCTTGTCAAAGAGTATACTCAAAAAAATTCACAGAAAGAAGAAACAAAAGTGAAAGTGTATATACTTGCACTACATTGATGACTTGATAAAACAACCATAATAATGAATAAAATGCATGCTTCCATGCATTCATACCCCTAAGAAGTTGTTAGTATATATGTGAATTTAGCAAATAGAAAGAGAGACGATGCCTTTTCCGAGACAAGTTTTCTTTTTACTTGAAAAGCTCTATAATTCAAATGCAGATTAGAATGCTCTTGTTCATAGATACATTTCTCATTATTATTTCTTGTTTAGAGCCTATCTAATCCCATCTACTACGTGCAAACAACTGAAAACCTATAATTATGGTTGTAATTGAACATGTTGTTAACGGTCTCGTATTATATTTCATCACTTGTATTTAATGCAGTCAAATTAGTAAATAAATTTACAAGTTTAAATACATACACAGATATTGCATTACTCAATAGTTGACTTGTAAACAATATATTGATTTCGTCGGTGGTTTTTCTTTTTGTTTTTTTTCTTTCGCTTATTATTCTTCGTCTAGTTTTATTGTTGTGTCTGCTACAATTGAACTATATCTTGTAATAATAAATAATGACAGTCGATGTATGCATAAAAAATAATCACAAATATTAGTGATTACATTTGAGGAAACTCACTAGGGGAATCTTGCATAGAACAACACTGTTTTCGTTACTTCCGCAAGAAAGCAACACGCGAATTATTTTGATTATTATCATCTATAGACATTAATAAGAAGAGAAAAAAAGAAGAACAGAAATGGAAAAAGACGAAGTCTCGTTCTTTAGTGATTTTTCAATTACAAATAAAAGATATCACTGATTAAAGAGTAAAATTTTCTATAAGACATAGATTTAAAAAAAATACCCGTAATCAACTATGATTATATTAATCATGTACTGTTTAATTAGTGAGACAATAGTTTCTAATTAATTATGTATGAAGAATAAAAAATCGAATAGAAGTTCCCCTATGCATAGGATTGACATCTGTATGTGTGTGCGTGTGTGTATGTGTGTCTTTTGTTCTAGTAATGCAATACAATGAATGAAAAACAAAAATCAGGCTTCTTGAAAAACGTATGCATCATGGCAACTAGATTGACATGCCTGTAGATTGTACGTTCTTAGGAAGATTTCTTCAAGACATCGATGTTTACCCACGGTATAATTAGAACAGAACAAAAACGATGTGTGAGGAAAATCATATATTTATAACCAATCAGTCAAAAGAAAACTTTTAATGCATGTTCAAGTACTTGGACTACTTTTTTTTCCTGTTGCAAGTTATAAATCCTAATTGTTACTTCCCGAATCAAATGACAGAAGATTATATATCAGTTTCCTGTATAAAAGAATTACATATAATAATACTTACTTGATGCTAAAATAAAATGTGTTGACTAAACTTGAAGACAAATCTAGGGAATGGTAACTTGCCAGTTTTCATTTTTGTGTGACCTTGTCTTCTTTTAGATTTATCGTTAGTGTTTACGTACACAGCGAGTCATAGAATTTAATGAATTGGTATTGTCTCGATTATTCCTCTCATCATCTGATATTGTTGTCTTCATAGCTGTGTTGATAATAGTCACGAACGTTACGTTTATGAAAGTAAATGAATGATGAGTATCATCTTTAATAAGTAAAAAAGGAAAAAGAAAGAAAGAAAGAAAGCAAGACTGACAGAAAGAAAAAGAAAAACAGTTCATTATCATCATAATCATCTACTGTTCTTTTCTTTAAACTAGGTTTTTTCTTCTTCGCTTCGAGTAAACAAATGCACCATACGGAACGGAGCCTGAACACATGCGGGCTGTCATATGCAGGCTACTTTTGATGATAATTATGTCAACTCAAAAGATACAAAAGAAGAAGAACAAGAAGAGGCAGAAAACGGGAAAAGAAGAAGCACTATTGTAGGCTATGAAATAGGGAGAGAAGAAAAGAGTTACATGGATGTTAATGATATTCTTTTAAAAATGCATTTAATTCATTTTTCGCTTGCCTTTTTTTCCTAGCATTCGAGTTCCCTTTATGTGCTATTGGAACAAAAGAAACACTGTGGAGTCGAGTCCCTCAAAACAAGATTTTATACAAGTAAATAGTAAATAAAAACACACAATGAAAGGAAACTTGATGACTTGAAAACATTCTTGTCATTTTATGCTTTAATCATATTAATGACTATAGTAATCAAAAATTATTGATTCAAAGGGCAAACATTTGTCATAATAAAGATGAAATATCCTCTAAGGTAATAATTATTTCCCAGGACTATTTCAATACTTGCTTTTTGCTACATTATATTGTTCATCATATACTTAGACCTCGTTTATCCCACGAGTATGGAACAGACGCATCATATGTAAATGCTGTTGAAATCATCATTTTTTTTCATAGGAATTAATTTATTTTTCGTTTTTTACCAATAATTATACATAGTATATTCATTCCGGTGTGATAATTTTATGTACAAACACGCCGAAAATATAAAGAAAAGAAGAGAAGGCTTTGTTTCTTTTTCTGTACATCTGACTAAATTTAGAAAACAAAAATGTAACAGAATCCGTTCGCATGTTAAGAAATAATTAGACTTGGTTCAATAATCTCTATCTGACCTATTGAAAAGCACAAAAACGAAAAGGCAAAGAAAAAAAAAATAAACAAAACAATCTTTTCAAAAGTGAACTTCAGTTAGTGTATTTTTATTATTATTAGTGTTTATTCCATTGTTCATGCTGGCATGAACATCACGAGTTATTTGTTTCATAAGTTCTTGTGTTTTACGACGATTCCGGCGAGCTGCATCAGCACGTAAGTATGGTGCTTTCTTCAAATCTGAAAAGAGAAAAATTTTCATTTAAACATTAAAAACAAACACTCTATTAGCCTATTCTTTTACCGTCTAATAAGGTTTCGATAGTGCCATCTGTTAATGCTTCACGTTTTATCAATTTTTGATCTTTAATCGCTTCTTTTCGACCTTTTAATTCATTTAATAATTCTTCCTAGACATGAAAATAGAAGAACACAAAAATGTAATTCACACAATAAAGTATAAAAACCAAAGTAATTGTCATAAAAGCAAAGTCAAAACAAAATGAAAACAAAATTTTGTTGAATAGAGAGAGAGGAGAGGAAAAAGAAAAGAAAAAGTAAATTAGATACCACAAGCGTCAAAAAAATGACGATTACCTGAAGTGTTACATGATCATTTCCCTACTCGATTTATATTTGTTTTGGGTATTTTTAATAAATATTTAATTAGAGAAATTTAATAAACATTATTTTACCTGTGAGCGTTTCATTATTTGACGTTTATTTGGTCTATCGAGTGTAGCAGCAGCTTCACGAGCCAAACGTTTTCGTTCTTCATTATCATGATGTGCTTGCTAATGAGGAAAAAAAGTGAATTTAACGTCGACAGGAATTATTTTAATAAGAATAATCAAAACAAAATACAAACTTGATATGCTCGATGAAATTTTACGAATATAGAAAAAAAGTTTGATGGACTTTGAGTACGTGGAGCTTCACCTTGAATAAACAATAATAATTAAAATCAATAATTTGTCGTTTTTCTTGTCTTCATACCGAAATATTCGACACATTCATTAAATAAATCTTGTGCAACTTTAGCATCTTTTATTAATCGTTCTATTTTCTCTTGAGCTATGTTAATAAAATCTTCTAAAGAACGTGTTTCAACATTCTAAAAATAGATAAACAATTAAGAGGATCAATTTTGAAACATAACAACTAAAAACCTTTATGGTTTGTCTTATGACAAGTTCTTTTTTAGCAGTATCTAACCCACGTGTTAGATCTTGTACGTCAATTTGAACATTTTCTAATGATACTAAAAGAATAAATTATCGTGGTATATAAACAAGGTATGCATGTGTGTGAAAACAATCAAAATTGATTTCTGGAGTAAAATACACGTGATACGCTCGTGATGGTTCCATCATTTTACTGGTTAATCGAGTCTTTGGATTTATATTTCATATCATTTGTCACGCTGTATTATATCGATTTTATTTTTTGTAAGTCTTTATCTTTTACTTTATTAATGAATCCGATGAACGACGTCAATCTACATATGGCAACAAAATCTACTGTCTATTATATTTTATGACATAGGCGAAATCAGAAGAACTTGAATACTCAACAACTGAGGAAAATAAACGAGTAAATTTAAAAGCATATTTTTGATTTTTTTTTCATTTAGAATAAAATCTTGAACTATTCATATAACGGATGAAAATATTTTCATATTGAAAAAAATAAATATCATCCTAACCTATATTAGAACATTCAAACTTCTAAACGAATTCAATTCTATGAGTTTGAAGGAACTTTTTTTTTTACAACCATTTTTAATCATCAAGCCATACTTTAAATTCATTTTTATTTTCTCTAAGGTGATTTTATAAATCTTCAAGAGAAAATATCACACATGATTATTTTTTTCATTTGATTGGTTTCTCAACGATGAATTTTGTCGGATATATATGTATAGACACGTACACAGAAGAAAACCTGACGATTAATCAACTCTTTTTATGGATATAGATAGTAACTATTCTAACGCAACTTTTATTGAGGCATAGAAAAATATTCTTCGAAAAATAATTCTAGTATGGATTAGGTCATCAGGAACATCAAAGAAACATTTATGAGATAGAAGTAGTTCCAGCAATAGGATGACGATAGATAATTTTGCATCGAATGATTCTTTATAAATAAACAAATAAAATATGTTAATACTTCTTTCGATTTGATTTCATCATGTAAGCATTATTATGTTACGTAGTAGTCCGAACAACTGTGACTTACAGTTACTTCTAATATGAAATTTAGTGTAGACATAAATCAATAGAAATCTAGTCTATTTTTGGAAACAATTTTCATTTAGCATCGTCATTGTTTGATTTCACTTTCTTCAATCGTGTGACAATGTCCGAATACCCATGAGATTATAGTTATTGTACGGATATTTAATACATAAAAATAGATAAATGGATATTGTTCGAACGTAATTAATTTTTTTTGCACTGTCGAACAAATACAGAAGAAAAACATTACAAATCTATGAAACTCTTTAGTATCATAAAAGATTAAATTTTTTTTTCCTCTTACAATATTTATGAATAGTTGAATGGATGTTTGAAAAAAGTTTGCTTAGAATATTTGCTGGAGAATCGAGGAAAAAAAATCTGATCATTTCGACATTCTATTGTTATCATTGATTAATACATGGCATCTGTGTGTGTTTTTTATGATTAATAAATTAATTGAATTCTGGAGGAACATTCTTTCAGTGAAAAGTAAATATGAATCAACACGTGTGCACTTTACTGTCTATGATACAACACATATAGAACGTTATCGTGTCATAGAAAAAAATATACGTATCAAAGTATCTATGAATAGTATTCTATGAAGAAAAAATCTAATCAAAGTACTTTTGTTCGATGATAGTCTATCAAACGCAAACAGAATCGATTTTGTTTAATAAAACTACAGTATCGAAATAAATCAATACTGAATACATAGACTTAATATTGTTTTCGATAAACTTTGAATCGATTTTAATTCTATCACGAAAATGAATAGCATTGAACAAGTTCAGTTCATAATAAAATAATTCTATGACAAATGATTTTATTCGAAATGTGAAATTTTTTATAGCATATATATATATATATATACATATTGTTCGTAGTAGATCTTAACGTTCATTAGTATCTTCTTGTTCATAGATAGAACTTGTCAAGTTCTGGAACACATTGTGTATTCCATACATGATATCATTAGTTTTAAACGTACGCAAGCAATTTACCGAAAAAATTGACTTTCTTCAAGTTGGTTTTTTTTGTACTTAAACATATTTCATGTCTATCTAGCTCGGCAGACTCTATCTAAACATTTCGATCCATTTTTATTCAGAATTATCTGCAGTCATATTTAAATAATTAGTCAATTGACCGTTTTCGATTCCCAAAGGAATCATAAGTCGATAATGTTAATGAAATCTTTTAATTAGAATATGACAATCCCTTTAAAACTTATGAAATACTTTGTCCCTAGTGATTCATATCTTTACTTATTTTAACAGTTTTTACAACTTATATTATATGATGAAATAGTATGAGCCCTTGTATCTCATTGCAAAAAGTTTGAAATTGAATACACATTACTGCAGCCTTAATATTCCTACTAGATGACCCACGAAATGGCTGTCTTAATCAAATGTTCGAGTACAGTTCTCAACAAATGATAGGCCGTATGTGTTAACGTAAAGATTTTTCTTACCTTGCGCAGCTTTTTCAACAGCGTGAAGATCTGTGTGAAAGGGTGCTATATCAGGAAATCGTTCCTGAATTGTTTGCACAATATAATGAAGTAATGTTAACCGTTTATCATGTGAACGTGTATCGGTTAGCTAACGTTTAAAAAACGAAGATAGACTATAGAAAACAATAACAATAGAAGAAAGTAATTATTTACAATTTCCAAGCTTGCCAATTTGAAACCATAAACTGGACCACGTTTACTACTGTTCATATAATTTCCAAAAGCAAGTATAATCTAATAAGAAACAAAAAATGTTCATACTGAAATAGAGTTCTCTTTCATGGTTTACTTCAAGAATTCTTTTAAATCTTGTATTATTTTTCAATGACAACGACGCTGCTATAATAGCTTTAAGTTGTGGTGCTAAATTTTGATTTATATCATGAAAATTTGCCATAAATGAAACAACATTTAACTTTTGAGATAATCTTTCGATTTTCGAAAGCTAGAAAATGGATGAAAAATTTGATAAGTCGATAGGAAAAACAAATATCTTTGATTCTACTCCATAGAGAAATTGGTCTTCTTCGGATAAATTCATTAATGATTTGCCATCGGATAGATATGATCCAAATGCTTTTGTTTCTGCTTCGGTTGGAATGAAATGTTGTAAAATATCGATTGTATCAGGTATCAATGTTTTCAAATCAAGACTGAAATTCAATCATGTAAAAAAAGAACAGATCATGATTTTCTAATTCTTTTAAAATCCGTACTTGTTCAATGCTCGTGATATAATGTTGACATCAAGATCCAGTTTTCGTCGAGCAATACCTATGAATCAATACAATAGGGAATGATGAGAAACTTTTTTCTTTTGTGAAATTTAATATAAAAGATTTAGTTTTTGAAATAAGAGACGTACAGAATTAGGTTTGAATAGGATTGTCTCATCTTCCAATATAAGAAAGTAAAACTTCAACAAGGGCAAATCTGACATTCATACTATCACTGTCTCCTGTGGCAAAAATCCATGTTGCTATACTATTAAGTCGGAGGACTTGGACTTTTTTCTTTTGTTATAAAATAATATTAATATGGGATAAATTTGAGTGAGAAGAGTAATATTCTCGGAGTAAATATAAGCATGTCATGACTGCCATACACATCATTTTAATCCATCTATAGTTCATAGTCAGATTAACTAAAAGTCAGGGACTACAATGAGTAAAATTCAGACGTACGATTTCTTTTACTCGACAAATATCTTTAAACTAAATTCGATTTCGTGTACATCGTTTTTTCATGTTTAGTACAATGTAAACAAAAAGTATCATCAACATGAATATGTTATTATGCGTTATTTTTAAGTTTGATTATCAGTCTAAAGAGATAATTGACATTGAAATTTTAAAAGTTCCCCAACGAATATTGCCTCTATGTTGATTCATTTTCGAAGCGAAATCCTCGCATACAAAAGAAAAAATTGTAATGAGAAACTAATCAAACAACAGAATTCTAATACTGTTTTATAAAAAAATGATTGTGCTAAAATAGGTTAGTCAATAGGAAGATCCTTCTTTTTTTTTCATATGTCTTCTCTCCTACACAGTGAATAATCGTATTTATTATTAATATTTATAGAGGATGAATCCTCTGTTTTTAATTACTGCATTGGTTTAGCTCATGGTTGAGACTCGTATTTTGTTTGGTTTTCCTTTCAAGTTCATGTCCATTATATTGAAGTTGTTATTTTAAATTAGGGTATTTATTTTCTGTTCCTTTTCTTGACATTGATTGTTCGATCTTTCGAGTTTCAAGCATAAGTATGTCTTTGTATGTATTGCATTATACCGTCTAGACTATGCAGATAATCGAGAGCGTGAAAATAGAGTTCGACTCATTTCCGAAGGTTATATTTTAAGATAAAGCGTTGAATGAAGATGTAAGTCTCAATTGAGATTAGTATATTTTGATAGTTTTAAATTTCACGTTCATCATGATTACTATGTGCTAAAATTCTAAAATCTATCATCAATGTGTAAATCATCAACAGATTGAAACATAACCACATCAGAAGGCTGATTAGTTAAGTCAGTTCAATGAAATACTTTGCATTTCTTTCTTATGCTTACCTAAATTTCGTTGACGTTGTGGATCGAGTAATGTTAAACTTTCAGGAATTTTAATATATTTCTGTTTGAAATTTGGACTAGCATTTGCTTGATTAACAGGTAGACCGGAACCTGTTTTAAATAATTCTTCGAATGTTGCGAAATCAATTAGCTAATGAATAAAAACATAACATATTTTCAATCTATAATCAAATAAGACACGAGATCAATAATCTTACTGTCAAATATTTTTCATCGTCGAGTTCCAAGAAAACAGTACCACGCACTTGTCCAGGTTTCAATGAAGTCCAATTAAGATTTGGTAGTTTATATTTTGTTTGAATTTTCTTTTTTATTGTCATTGAACCGGGCGGTGCATCAAGCATGCCTGGTGGTGGTGGAACACCAAATATTGATGGAGGCTAGAAACAAGAAACACAGAAGCGTTAAAGAATCTTTTATTTGCATATATATATTTATTTATTTATTTATTTAGACGAAGTCTATTTCACATACGGGTCCCGGTGGTGGAGGTGGCGGAATAAAATCTAGAAAAAAATAAAGAATTCATGCAGAAACAGAGATAAAAATAACCGCATTAATTACTTGGAGGTGGTAATGGTGGAGCTGGTGGTATATTTCCAACAGGAATTGAACCACTTGTAGGCGCACCAGGAGGAGCGGATGATATGGATGACGTAGAACTATTTGAAGAACCTTAAAAAGAAAACAAAGATCATGTTTTACATTTCGAATCAAAATAAAAAGATGAAACATTAATTGGATTTGAATGCAGCGGTCAATATCTCTATTGACAATACAGTTGTACAAGAATAGATTGAAAAATGTCATCTAGTACATTTACTCTTATCGATACGCAATATGGCATGTTGTTTTTTTCTTCGTATAGATAATCTGAGTTAAGAAGAGCTATTATTTCCTAGACGAATGTTTATCTCTTGATCTTTGGTCACGGAATTTTTGTTGACAATAGAAATCAGGATATTCCATTGTTATTCAAGTGATTGATTAGATTCAACGAAGGCAACACACAATCAGACTGTTGGGAATAATCAGTATGTTGCATTTAATCACATTCTAGTTGATACAGTATCCAAAGGATAAATATCTCAATAGAGTCACGCTAGAAATATACAGAGTACAAATTTTTCATACACTGATGAGCCAGCGAAAGCTTCTCTGATGTGTTCAATCGGAGAAGATCAACAGATTAGTACATTCTAGACAGCATTCATGTTAACGTAAAAATCTCCACTAGTGATGTCGATTTTTTTCACAATCTATTTTGAATAATATTCTTGTGTCAAATTTTTTTCGCTGGTAAAATTCTATCACAATTTCAAAATAAGTAATAAAACTAGTCAGTGCAATATGTCTTTGATGTGTATTTTTCAGTCTTCAATTAGTCGTTAGTTGATAATATGTATTATACGCTTGTTTTCAAAGCAGCCTATTTCCTAGTTGCTCTATCAAGAAAATAATGTCAATTTCAGTACTTAAGTTCATCTGAAGAAGGTTCTTGATCTAGACACAAATCTAGAGATCGAAACTTCTTACTTCAGATTTATTGAGTTATTAATTCTGTACAAAGAAAATTTACAATCATATTGAATCTTGTACATCGTGTTCTATCCATTTGTTTTTTTTTATAAATCTTCTATTACTAAATCAGTTGTTAGCTTGTATTCTAATAAACAACTTATTGAGCTCCTCAATAGGAAAAATATTTCCAAACATCAACCTATTGTGCTGCATGCATCCGAAGCTTCAGTCGAGTATCTTGCGTCATACTTCTGCAATATTTATGCTTTTAAAGTAAACTTTCAGCGTTCGAAATCTCCTGCATCCAGGGAAAATTTCTGTGCAATAATGCTTTGCATTTTATTTCGTTCTATTTTTCGCTTTGCATCAAGAATACCGTACCTCGATCATGTTGACTTCTTCTCAGTGTATTCAATGTTTGTGAAATATCATCGCGTTCTCTCTATTAGTAAACAGAAAATGAAAAATTCATGTAATCAACGATCAAAATGAATTCTTACTTTAACACTTTCCATTTGTTCTTCAGCAGTACTTAAGGCCTTTTGTAATTCCACTGTTGAAGAATTAAAATCAATATTAAAAAAAAATAAAGCATGCAAATCATTTTTACCCAATTTACTACTATTTCCATTTTCTAATTCTTGAATTCGTTCATTTGCCTAGTTTATTAAAATAGATATTGAAAATATTAAATATTGATTGAAAGACAAAAAATAAAAAATTCAACTTACAACTCCTAATTGTTCTTCCAATTCGGATACTTTTGTTATGGCTTGTTGCTTTGTTTCAGAATCTTCAAGTAATTGTCCGACATCAAAATAATTATCAAGAAAAGCATTAATTTGTAGTATGAATAAATCACATTCACTATGAACTTCCAAATATTTCTATTTATTTAATAGAAAACATATATCGACATAAAGTCAACAAAAAAACACAACGAACAATATTTATTTACTTTAAGACATTCATCGAGACCAAGCAATTTAAATTCTTCTTGTAAATATACACGAAAATTCATCTCTTGTACCGAATGTACAATTATGTTGATAAATTGCATACAAGCAATCTATGAATAGAAAGATGACGAAAAATTTCACTTTTCTTTTTTCAATAATTTTTACCATGTAATCAACATTGAATTCTAACGGTTGAGTAAATGATTTCATCAATGTCTCAAATCGATGTCGTTCTTGACATACCTAAAATAGAAATTATGTTACTAAATTTGCTAAAGAATAAGTAATACAAGGTAAAAACCTACAATTCGGAAATTATCAAATGCTGCTATAACAACATCATGGCCTAATTCAACCAAACATACAGCTGCAAGTAATTCCAGAATCAGTGATTTACAACTACATATGATTTTAAACGATATGCATATTTAAGATGAAAACAAATGTACAACAATTCTTTTTAAAGAATTTACCGATAATTTTTATGTTGTAAACTTAGTGTAATATAATTAAGAGCTGCTGGATGTTGAATGACAAGATTGAAACCATTCTAGAACAAAAAAACAAATATGTTATTGA
This sequence comes from Rotaria macrura, assembly GCA_900239685.1. Lineage (NCBI taxonomy): Eukaryota > Metazoa > Rotifera > Eurotatoria > Philodinida > Philodinidae > Rotaria > Rotaria macrura. Next base: position 47,351 of record OENT01000397.1, on the reverse strand, counting down.
TCTAATTCAATTGGCACAATGAATGGTACTGTTATTAACATGAAGCATTTACTATTTGAATTTCAAGACATTGTCACATAGACGAATTTTCTGAATAGATTCATTAGGAATACGATTTATCATAAAAATATCTTGGATGGTAACTCAAACGATACTCGGAAGCTTTCTGATTTAAATCTTTTGATAAGGGTTTCGACGTTAGTTTAGTGTTTTCGAGAATTACAATGATTCATGTGAAGTCTTCGATTTCAGTAAATGGTGCTGCGTTCATTCAACTGCAGCATTCAGATGGATTCTATCGATCAGTCAGAGTCGAACAAAGGCAGACAATTTTGAGATCGATAGGTTTTTTCTTTCGTGACCTGATTCTATTTTTTGGACAAATTCTACGATTAATCTTGCTGAAATTAATAAAATATTCGAATTAATAGAACAGGTCATGAATAGAAGATAAATACAAATCAATGAAGATGAATTTTAACTTGTGTTTCATTGCCATTGAAGTTCATTACTATATATCTGATATGGTTGACTTCAGAAAAACAAGTTGAGATTTTCGTATTTTAGAATACAAAATTTAAATAATTCCTTCAAGTAAAATAATCGATAGCGTGAAAATCAAACCCGTTGTTCGCACGTTGGATTAGACTGTATTACTATCAGTAAAAAGCGTCGAGACGACCGTTGACGAGAATATTACTTTTTGTAAATTTCAAAGAACTAATTTTGTGCTATGTATCATATCCTATTTCTTTCCGTACTCGTACAAACTACTTTTTAGAATAGTGGAAGTACTCGACCATATTGAGTTCTAAAGAGACAATGCTCTATAAACGATTTTAGATTTTTTCAAAGAATTAAATCTTAGATAAATTTAAATGTGTTTTTCTTTGTACATTAGTTATAGTCGACTTAAAGTTATACATTCGAATTATTCTTCAACATGGAAAGACACTCGGATGAAACGTTTTTAATCATTTTTTTTCTAATTCGTTAAAAATGAATAAGAATTAGAATACTTGATTTTAATGGAGATTTGAATTATCAAAAGAAAGCTTCAAAGATATAAATACTTTCCAATTTTATCAAACTGGAATCTTGAGAAAAAGAAACTTGACATTTTGCTTTCGATATTCGTAAATCATGAATTGAATTTTTTCCAATTTTCTCATACGCAAATCTTTAACGAAACATAAATGTTTTATATCACATCACTACTTCGATTCTTATACGGGTTTATGACAGCAAAATTTTAAATGTCAATATTAGGATTCAGTAAGAAGTTAAATATTTACTTGATTATTCATGATTGCTCGAAGACACATAATACATAGTCGAACATCATCAGTAGCTTCACCGATTTGATATTTTTTAATTTTTCTATGTAAACGTTTGGCATCCGATCGACCTAATGTTGAACGTTTTAATGTTGAATTTTCATCGGCATAATTATGACTTCCATTATTTAACATGGACATTGGTCCTATTTGATGATGTCCATTGGAATTCGACAAAATACTAATGTCATGTGAGCTATCAACTTCTCTAGAATAATAATTGGTTTCTTTTGATTAATTAGATTCTTGATTAGAAAGTTCCAAAGAAAAAACATTAGGATTAGTTTATTATTCATTACACCATGTACTACGAATCTAAATATCAGCACTTATTCTCACCGTAATAAACCACAAAAGAAAATATTTGTACTATTAAACTTATCATCGTTAGTCTCAAATCTAATTTCTTAGAAATTTAAAATATCTTCTTAATATATGTAAATTTTACTTACCGCATGACTTCAATTGATGTTATTAAATAATCGAGTAAAACATCAAGACCTTTATTGAATGAATTCAGAAATTCATGTACCCATCTAAATTTAAAAAGAGAAAACAGAAATGAACAACAAATTGATAAAAGAGTGTATCAAATTAATTCAAAATTGAAAAATAAACTAGAATCTCTTCTAGAGTGCATCAGAAGATGTTATATATGAAATATGTTTTCAATGAACTAAATCTCATCTGTATAACATGTTCGAAGACGATGTAAATTTTTCTAGTATGTCATTACTATTTTTTACAAACGATCGGCACCTGTCTGTTTTTTTTTCTATTTGAAAATTCTGAGATAGTCTTTCCATATTTCTAATCCTGTATTGCAACATTTTGAATATTAAAAATTAATTCTATGGGCAATCCATAAATTAGCACTGATAACTTTCGCTAATAACTTTACTCGTCAAAATTTTGATTGATACAATTGGTAAGTCGTATCTCTTTCCTAATTAGATTTTACCATGGCAATGATCCTACACAAGAAATATTTGTTCATACAATATTCAGTGTAACCAAATACTATTTAATAGAGGTTTTGCATCGATGCAGAAAATGATCTTTATTTGTTAGTAGAATCAAGTTTCGATATCAAGTATATCGAAACAGATATACTATGAGACCGAACAAAAACAGATGAAATTTTCGAAAGTACAAATACTGATTTTAAACATTGCAGTGAACTTTCTGACAACTGTCAAATCAAAAACTAACAAAGAGAGATTTGACATTACTGTGTAAAAAGAAATAAAAAGCAGTGACCTATGATTGGTAAATCTTAATTTTTATATCTCATCAAAACGACTATGATTCGATGTGCTAAGTATTTTTGTGCGTGTATCGTATGAAAATCTTTACTAAACTGTATCAAAGAACAATTTTACAAACACTTTTGAGTCAAAAGTTTTGACTCATACTAAGAAACATGACTGATCACGCTTTGGATGACTGGTCACCGATCATGAGTAAATTAACTCTCATACCTTGAAAAGAAGATTTACAATGTACTAAAAACCATGTTTCGAATCTTTCTATGGCATACGACCGTCAGTTTTACAATACTACGTACACGAGTCATCATATCTAACAAGGTCAATTTTTATATTAAACCAAATGACACACATTTATTTACCCGATAGTATTCGTACGTAATGAAATTTCTAGGCTTGAAAGTAATTTCGTCGATGGTTCAACTGGATGTTTCTTTTTCTTAAAACAAATAAAAAGAACGTTTGACGATAGTCGACTTTTTCTCCTCTTCTATTTAATGTTATTACTAAAGTTAATGCTTTAGGTACAAGGTTAGCACCACGAATATATGCTTTTAATCCATCGATGTAATATTGTGGTGGATGTTTAGCGATGACTTGATCCTAAATTATTATTATTATTATTATTATATAGACGCATAGTATAAGATTATAATGAATATGACGTAAATGTCACATACTCTATCTCGTATAATATCCCATTTTTTATCGGACGGAAATTCTCTTAATGTTTTAATTTTATCCGGTGGTAAATCCATTGCAGCCTATTAAAGATAAATATGTATGTAAAAATGGAAGAAGAAAAAATGCAAATAGAAGAAAATCTTTCTATCTTATTACAATTGTTTTTTGAAATAATTCTTCTAATGTTCGATCATCCGGTCGCATTTGATTCATTTTCTCAATACTTCCAATACTCTAAATGAATAGATTGATATAGATAAATATTCTATATATGAAATATTTAGATATTTTCTTTTACAGTCATTGATTTGACTTGGCCAAGTGTATCTGATGAATTACGAGGTAGTGTTGATCGCATTGAAGTTGAAACAGTTTGCCATTCGGACGATAAAATCGTCCTATTTTCGCTAAGATTTGTCTCCGTTATGTTTGCCGTTATTTTTACATATACATATACATATATATATAGATATATAGATATATATATTACAATAGTTAATTGAATCTGAAAGGACATAAGTAGACATGTTTTTTTCATCGTTTCATAGAAACAAAAACATATTGTTTGCAGAGCATTTATTGTATAATCGAAAGAAAGAAGAAAAACACATGAGTATTTAAAATGAAATAATAAAAAGGAAAGCTGTAGATTAAAAAAAAACGAAATGAGACATAATGCTCAGTAATCCAATTGAAATTTATAAAAGAATAAAAGACAAACACGTGAATATTTTGGCAAGTGAGGAAGGTGCAACTAAGTAAATACTTTGGATTTCGATTACCGTTAAAGTGAATGTCGACCATAAAAAAAAGAAAATATATTGCATTATGACATTGGCTTTAAATAGAAAAATAAAATGCTACGGATACTTATCAAACATAGACTCACAATGTGTCCCTGTGAAGCCTCTTTCAATGACAACTATTATCGCTCTAGTTACTCAAATTACTAAATTTGCCTTGTACAAGGAAAAATCTATTATACACATCTTCAACTACTCAAGTACCAAAATCATACATAGTAGTCTATCGAAATGTTTTCTTTTTCTCCTTCAAAAAATTTTCTCTTTCGAACATGGTATATTATTCGTCTATGTCTATAGCGTAAGGTTGCATTGATCATAAAAATCAGAAACATACAAAGAACTAATTCACCAATTCATCTTTTCATATATTATTAATATTTATTAAAATTGATATCAATATAAATCAAAGAGAAAAGTACCTTTTCACATTGAAGTACCATAGTATTCTACAAAATATTGATAAATTTATCATGAATCATTGGTCATGATTTCCTTTTTTTTTTCATTCATTCATTCATTCATTCATTCATGCATTCATTCACTCATTCATTTATTCATACAAATCATAAATGTACACACCTTTGAGCGAAGGTCGCACCACCTTCATCCATCTATCCATCCATCCATCTTTTTCATTGACGATCGAAATATGATGATCTTTTTTCGCCTCTCTTTCTCCCTATACTCCCTGCTCTCTATTTTCCTCGTCGATGTTGCGTTCGGTTGTTTAATTTTTATGATGCATTTTCTCCCTCTCTCTCTCTCTCTCTTTCCTTTTAGATCATGTTGAGAAAAAGAAACAAACTAAGGTTGTACTACAGCTTGTAAGAAGAAGAGAAAAACATTGAAGAAAATATTAGAGCAAAAGAGTCTATCCGTTAAATATGAAAACATACATCGTCTTCATATTACAACAATCACTTTTCAATTTTGCTTTACCTGTATAAAACAAAACATATGAAGGGTAATGACATTAACTGCCAATATTCGATACGTATATAATTTAGCCGATTTGCTCTAATAGTTTTCTCCATTTGTTGATGTTTCTTCAAGCGTATCTAAGAAAAATAGGAGTTGCTATTCACCAATTCTCGAAAGGTGATAATGATGAAATGTTATTGTTTGAGTTAAATATAATCCATAGTTATCAAAACATTTCACATATGGGTTGCTACTCAAGCAAGATAATATCAACAATAATATTTGATTGGCTATAAGTGAATTACAAACAACAGATAGCACAATCTTCACATGATAATATTTATTCAAATCACAGTCGAAATCAATAGAATCGATGCGTACTATCGAACAGAGAGAATTTTGAAAATGAAACATTCGTTCGAATCAATTGACACCTACAAAATAAGTAAATAATTACATGACCTTGATGATTGTGATTGTTAGAAAAAGGAAATAGTGTTTGAGCTAGAAAGGGATCGTCATTTTGATAGATAACATCATAGTTTCTTCATGTATGATGAAGAAATAAAAGGAACGAATGCAGTAAACGTGATACAGTGAACGATAAGAACGTAAGGAACTGATCAGTGAAAGATTTGTTGACACAACTGCTGCCTTCAATAGAATTGAGCCGATTTAGTTGGCTTATATTTATGTATAAATATATATATATGTGCGAACGGCATAACTGATCTAATATGATATATGAATGTCATTATAACAAGCGTTAACATCATTCTATGTTCACAATACAAAAGGCTCCGATTAATATGAAAGAAAAAAACCAGGATGGAAGAAAGAAACAGATAAAAGAGTGAATGAAAAGAAAAGTATGCAAAGGTCATGGAATAAAATACAGAAGGAGGCCATTACTATAGAACAAAGCAGAACCGGATGTTTAATACTCACGTTCATTGATTCAACGATGAATAGAAAATGTCACATCTACAGTTGGCAGTCGATATTGATAATAAGTATACATATAGAATAACTTTCCTTGATCGAAAGAAAAGTTTTTCTTTTCAAGAGTGAAGAAAAAAACTTAGGAATATGTTTACACTGTAAATGTAGGTATGAAAAATGAAGAAAAAAAATCCATATACATATAATCGTTTAAGTGTTGTTTGCACTTACTCGATGAAACTACACAAATATCTTTGAAATCTTAAAAATTGTTTGGCATTCGATCACAAAAACAAATACGAGAAAAAAAGAAGGAAGAAAAACATAAAGCAAAACAAGACTATGATAGTGGTACATGATGATCATCATAGGTGACCTAATCATCGATTGGGCTGAACAAATAGCGATAAAACTAAACATAAAGTATGTGGCGCTTGAGATGAAAGTTGTTTTATGAAGACATCTGTTGATGTTAATCGACGAAGTTTCACTAGATACACTTTTCATCGATCAGGCACTTCCAAAGATCGAATTCAAATATATTCAATCATGTCGATTATATTCTATAGTGTAAATCTAACTCGAATCATTGTATATTGATCAAAAACCTTTCAAATATTGACATTTATCAACAGCCGAAACTAATGCTATTGAAATATCATACTTTAGTCAACGATCGATTCATATACTTGTAGAGACATTGATTTATTTTAACGCTTGATTATGCATTTTGGTCTACTCAGATTTTTTTAGATTAGATAGTAGTTCGATAGATGAATTATCTGGAAATGTATGAATAAGCAAATACTTTTAATTAAAAACAAAGATAAAACATTTGAAACTAGTATAATGACTACTTGTTAATCATATAGATTCAATGACACAGTCATTCTATAGATCTTTATATTGAATGTACGTCATACTTGATGTTTTCTGCTGCAATAAATCGACCAATCCTTTGAGATTTTTCTTTCAACTATATGAAAATATTTGCTTGTCGTTCTTACTGATTTTCAAAATGGTAAGAAGTACTTATTACCTCAATCTAAATGTACTATTGCTAGCATTTATAGTAGTTCGAAGTCAAAGTTCTAACACGTGGCACGTCACAGTTATTCGAGTTGTTGGCGCTGCTAGATTCGTTTTGTTTTCGAAGAAATCTTATAGTTGTATTGGATTCTAAGCAATTGAACTGATCAAACATTACAATAGAATCATACATATGCTAGCAGCCTGCGTAAATATACTTTACAAGGCTTGAAGAATGAATAGTGTTACCAAAACATTATGAGGAATGATAGTGCTCAATTTGTTCTTGTCTACGTACATTTGATTACGTCACCATATTGATCCTTCAGTTGTTGTCTTGGTAGAGAGCATGCTTTAGATTGGCATCAATTTATTAACATGATAGACATGCATCGAAAAGTAGTATTAACTGTATAATGAATATTAGTCGGATTAAAACGAATCCGCACGCTATTTCAAACTCACAACATTGTATAAAATAGATTTGGGGTTTTTCAATGAACGAGTTGTAATCTATTGCTTAAAAAATTCTTAAATTTGTCATTAATATTACAGACAGAAATTTCTCTATTCGACATAGATTCTATGGATACACTTGAACTCATCAACAAAGTTCCAGTACATCATCAATTGTTGCCTGTCTTCTCCATGATATAGTACAGAGTTTTGCCTTATCAGAAAGTTTTTGTAATTGTATGAATTTTAAAAAGTACGTGAAATAATGAAACAATCCATCAGGTAAATAGAAATAAAAAAAGAGCAAGTTTAATATTGACAAAGTCAATTAACAGAGATCACTTTTAGAATATCATTGGTCGGGATAATGCACCAGAAACATGCTGGGGCATAACGAGTAGTACAGTGAGCGCTATAGTAGTGGATTATTTATGTAACTATCTATCGAAATTTGAGGAATGTTTGTGAAATCTATCATACAAAAGACATATACTGGTTGTGCTTGTGGCGTCTGTTATCCAACATGCACCGTCAAAATTAGATATATACAAGTGATAGACTTTTAATATAGACTGCTACTATTTTTTTTTCCATTTTATTCGAGTTTTGGTACAAAACATAGCATGTAGTAGTTAATATTAGCAAATGATAGCTGCACAAGAAATATCGGCAACAGATTGCCCATATATTTATCGAATGCAGTGCGGAGAAAACAAATACCATAGGGAATTGATAATGAAAGTCATTACGGTTTTCTTTCTTATAATGATATGGCGAAGGTGATCGATGAGAACAAGTCATCCAACCTAATCCAACTCTGATAACATCACCAACGATTGTACTGTTCCGTAGCTTAATTCAGTTCTTCTTCATAGAAAGAAAGTGCCCAGTCCAGTACTTAATTGGTACGACATCTAATGGATGAATTTTCAAAAAATATTTTGTATAATCATGACTATTCTGTGTTTCGTGAATATAATGTTCGCAATCGAAAAGCATCAAGTTTATTACTTTCCTGTCTATAGTTGTACGAAATTAATTATCTTACTATAATTGTGTGCAAATTTCCTTAGCAGATGTCGTTGTGTATCTTTTGGCTATAAAATATAGAATAGACGGAGGATACGTAGAAATATAGGATGACATCGATTGACCAATTAACGCAGCTCGATGAGTCACCAAGAACTAGATTGTTTATTTCATATATTCACAAACATCGAAAGAAGTTCTTTTTTTTGTATGTAATCATATATATATATATTGGTTTTTTTAAGATTGCCGATAGATCGTTCAAGATTTTCGAGCATGTCTAAAGTACAAAAACAACGTGTACAAACATTCGGTAGAAAGAAAACAGCTACAGCTGTTGCTGTCTGTCAACAAGGTAGACTCGAAAAAAAGATGTGGAATTCGATTCGAATATTAGAATAATTTACTCACTGTTGTAGGTCACGGTTCAATTCGTGTCAATGGTCGACCTTTACATCTTGTTGAACCACAAGCACTTCGTTTTAAACTTGAAGAACCAATCTATCTTCTTGGTCGAGACAAATTTGCAAATGTTGATATACGTATACGTGTTAAAGGTGGTGGCCGTATTGCACAAATCTATGCTATTCGACAAGCATTAGCTAAATCACTTGTTGCTTTTAACCAAAAGTTTGTTGATGAAGCAACGAAAAAACAAATACGTGATATACTCGTACAGTATGATCGATCATTACTTGTTTCTGATCCACGACGTTGCGAACCGAAGAAATTCGGTGGTCCAGGTGCACGTTCAAAATATCAAAAATCATACCGTTAAACATATCGATGGACTTGTTTTGTTGTTCGCTTTTTGTTATTTTTTCTCAAATTAGCGTACATGAAAGAAAAAAAGAAAACATAATAAGAATATGATGATGAACGACGAAATAATAAAACAGATCGATCCGTCAATCATATAGAAATAAATGGTTTTTGTTTTTGAATTATTCAACTTCATCACTCCAGATTTAGTTTAGGTGTCTTAGAGGTTGCCAATTATAATTGTTTACAATTTTGATTCAAAAAATTTGTATCTCGTTTCTGTTTATACAGACTTAGTACGAGCAATTGCAATATTCTCTACTACGAAAATTGATTTCCCTCAGTGTTAAAGTTTCAGTCGAACAAAATTTCATTCAGTTCTATTCATGATTTTTATTTAAAATACATACTTCTGTTTTGATGTGTATATATTCCAAAAAATATGCTTTTCTTTCAGTATGTCGTTTATTGAAATGGTAATAGTGATATGATGGTGAAGACTAAGCCGTATAACGAATGAACTTTCTTATAAGTCTTTGTGAATACACAGAGATGTAAAACATGCCTAGGAGCCACGTATTAGGATCAATGGTTAATTTCTTTAAATTACACGAATATTCAAATCAATTCTGATACGTATCACTGCACGATATTGTTGTCAATCAGAACTTGATCATCATCGATGGATGTATCTACTCTTACATTAGTTCTCATGACTAGTATATTTGTTAGAAATCAATATCTACTTTCTGACTTCTGTTGACAATGAATAAGAAGGTTGTATGTATCTAAGAACATATGGTTTTATGAGTATTGTTTTTTTTCGCTTATTCATATTTGAGTAGGAATATACAGAGTATTATAGTTGATATAATGAACGGATTATTTTGATAGACTCATAAAATTTTTTCAAACATTATTCTGTCATGCATTTGTATCGAAAAACGACCTCTAGTTTATTCTTTCTATTATCAGGTATGGTACATCAAACATTAACAAACATATTCATGAAACGAATTACAATACTACATGATGATTTTGACTTTCGTTAATAACATTCATTTTTCTTTCTACTGAAGCACATAAGCAATAAATTGTTTAGGTAAATCTAGAAATCATTATCAAAATACTTGTATTGAACTGACACTGTGTCTTACGGCTTGTTCAAGCGTTACGCTGTAACGTTTTTATCACATTGTTTTTTAATTGTCTCGAAAGGCATGATAACCAATACAGTCATTCAACGTAGTTTATCATACTCTATTCATATTGCGAGATTAATATAGTTTGACAGAAGTTTCGCATTTCTAGAAAGATTTTATCACTGCACATTGTTGTGATAAAAAAAGACCCTTTTTCTGTAGGTTCGTTTAAAAAGAACTAATTTTTTGAGAAAATATTTCCTCAAATGAAATATTTCTGTTGTCAACTTTGTAGAGCATCAAATGCACTTTCAAGTAGTAACAAAAATATTTTTTCTTATCTATTTTTGCTTTTCTTAACTTAATATGCTTAGAAATAGTTAGTTTTCGTGTGCATCGGTCATTGCGATACATCTACCGTTCTATAAAAATAATCAAGTTGCAACATCAAAATGGGGGCTCCTTAACTGTACAGTAGCTTAGAAGTTGCTCTGGTGGATGAGAGCCTAAAAAGAACAGATCTTTATGAAGAGAATCAAATTCTGAATCGAATGGTGTGTGAGTCAGAATTTAATTTTTAGATTTGTTTCTTAGAAAAATTCAAAAGACGATTTTCTGAAAAATTTTAAACCAAGCTTTCGATATTCAAACATAATTCTTCTAAAGAAAAAAGACCGAATTCATAGTGAGCATAAAAATAGCTGATTTGTTAAGTGTCGCGTAACGGGGACAAGTCTCTAAATTGTAGGTACTGTGGTCGAAAAGAGGAATTTAATGAAATTCGGTGAAGCCAAATCGACCAATATCAAGAAAAGAATGAAATCAATCATTAAATCTAGCTTCAATGAAAGAGAATTCAAATCATCAATGTTCAAGACTACATAATTTATAGATCCCTGTGAAAATAAATATTTAGATGAATGAAATTTGTCGGTGAACATTCACATTTTGTAAGTCGCTTCTTCTTAGTTGACGAAGAAAAACTTAGCAGATCAATGCCAGCAAATGCATCATTGAACTATTTTTAACCATGTGAAAAGTTTTGGTCAACTGTTGTCATCACGTCAAATTTATCTGATGAAGTTACAATTTTTCAATCATGCTTTCAATACCCTGTCATGACATATAGGGAATGACTTGGGGATCATTAGAAAGAAATACAAAAAAAAAATCGAATGTCACGATTCATTTTTACCTTAATACCAAGCATTCATAATGACGTAAAACACGATGTTTCTTTCTGTCAATAAAAATATTTCAGATTCTATGTTCTGTTATGTATTCATAATTGAGCTGGTATTTAATGACTATGATATGGAAGAACCCGTATCCTATGTATGATTGTCTAATGTGATTTTGTTGCTTTATCAGAAAGAGACAACCCATCTCTAGAGGCTTATACGTATTGTATGCGTTAAACTACAGAAAAAAAGAGACGCTATATGATTTGAAAAACGGCTCTCGATTTTGTGGAGCTATCGGAAAGTTTCATGATTCTACTGTAAACTAGTTTTTGCGCAATCTCTAAAAGAGTTAATCATTCATACACATAATAGTGCAAGCCCAGCTGATCTCATGCTGAGTCACCTGTCTGTAATTTTCGTTACATATTTCTGTCAATATTCCAGGGCAAACAACCAGATGTTAAGATCTGATAAGATTCTGCATCTGATCTTGTATGATCTTGTAAGATCAGACGAAAAATCGTATGAAAATCGTAGTCTCTGAGATCTTGCATCAGATCAGACATTCAGATTCTTGAAAGATCATACACATTTATAAGATCTTTCCAGAATCTGACTGTGAGATCTGATGCAAGATCTCAGAGACGACGATTTTTTGTCAGATTTCACCCATATTCCAAGATCTTGTATGTTGTTCATAAGATCTTGTGTCAGAGTTTTCGACCCGGGATTGGTCGATTCCACTAAATCTATCTTTGATCTTTTTCTCTCTAGTACATCTTTCTATGTAGATCTGATTAGGTCGAACAATATTTTTTTAATGCATTCTCTCATTATATTCTCCTTAGTAATTGTCTAGTTGTCTACATACATAAATATATGTATTTATATATATCTATAACCTTACCGAGATATTGTCTTGTGATTGATACGTTGAATAGGACTGTCTGAGACTCTACATTCAGGATAATTTATATTTATTGCGTTGCATTTATGGAGAACTACACGAATTTTAACACTATTGTCAACGGTAACGTGAACATTAATCAAATTTGAGACACTGTCTCATGTTCTAATTGAATAGAGTCGAATTTGAATTTAATTCTGTGTTCAGAACAAAGAGTCTGTGACGTCTTCTAAAATAAGTACCAGAAAAACAATTATTATTCACTGATCGAAGTATAAGAACAAAATCATTTTTTGTAGAATCGTCACTTCAACTTGGAAGCAGAAACTGTGTACGATTTCTCTGTCTGTCTGTCTCTCTCTCTCTCTCTCTCTATCTCTAACAACGCTTTTCGTTACATTTGACAGTGGATCTTATTCAGTTTACTTTCTCAAAATTATTGTGTTTAAATATAGTACATCGATCTGTTGTACAAGAATGGTGTGATGGCTAATGATCATCAAACGAAATGTTCGTTTACTAAAGATTCACTGATAAATAAGAAATCGAAAGCCGAAAACAAGCGTATAGTTTCAAACAAATGCGATAAACGTAGGATGATATAAAATAAAAATCTACAATTACGCATGATCAAAATCTCAAATCACGATATTTACAGCGAGTGAATTGTTCCAATAGTCTTCATTTCCACGAATTGTAATATCCAGTGCTGAGTGTTATTTGTAATTAGAATAAAATCGTTTTATACTCTTCCACGCTCGTCCCGGTCTAACTCAACTATAATAATTTGCTTAATATAATAGTATTCCTCTGATGTTTAGCATAGAAAATATGATCCTATCGATGTAATACCGAAAATAAGCTCTATGTAACTTAGTTAGCATCCCATGAGAGCTATAGTTATTTACAACCTTTTCATTTGACACTGAATAGACGTACCCAGCCTACTAAAATGTTTTTTTGTTTGCAATTGGCATGTAATTACAAGGAAAGATTGAATAATCTTGAATTTTCTTGTGATCTACCTATCGTAGCTAATATTATATGAAAAAAGACAAATCAGAGACTCGGAGAAATTGATCAGAGTTCAATGGTTGACACCTTTTTACTGTATTTTATTTCAATAGTTCACTCAAATCTTTAAGATTGAGTTTCAATAAATAGTAGAAAACATTCTTTAACGTACATCATAACCAATAAATCAAACACCGTAGAGACTTCATGGATCGAGTTGCTACTTATGATTTAGATTAAGTAATTAGCAATCTTTTTATTGTCGTTTCAATGCCTTTTCGTTGATCAGGAATAAAATAAAAGTTACGCAAAAATTTCTTTGATTTCATCGTTCACAGCTTTAGTACTCTAAATAATTCTATAAACTTTATATGAGTAATATAATATGTTCATAAATTGTTAAATATATAAAATAAAATAAAATAAAATACAAATGATCAATGTTCCAATTGCCGTTTGATTTTTTCTAAGCAGTGAGTAACATTTCTAACTAGTTTATGTGTTTTCGGATAATTACGACGAAAGATTTCTTCGGCACGTAAAAAATTTGTTTGAGCATCAAGAAGTGATGATAGTTTTGAATCAAGTTTACCCAAATTGTAATAACTCATTCCTATATCAGGATGATTTTTATCAATTAGGCTTAAACATTTAAGACGTATATCCAGAGCTTCCTGAAGATGATTACCGGCTGCTTCTGAATCATTTTGAGCCAAGAGAATACACCCAATGAGATCTAATGTTGATGCCTTTTCTAATTGATTTGTTTTTCGAGCATTCAAAGCATCTGATGCCCATTGCAGTGCAGCAGTGTAATCTCCTTGATCATAATAAAAACTTGCTATCTAATCACGATGAAAAAAATTCAATATAAATGAAAATCAAATCGTGATAGATTATTTACATTATGATAACATGCACCCATTCCATGACGATTTCCTGTTTCTTTATATACTTTACCTGCAATTCTGTAGTATCTAAATGCTAAATCTTTTTTATCGATTTGATTGTAACATACACCGATATTATTCAAATAAGTCGCTCGGTAGTGATTATCACGATCTGATAGACAGCGAACGCGATTTTCAAAATATTTTATTGCAAATTGATATTCTCCCATATCCGAAAGAAGTTTACCAAAAAGAATGGATTGATCAGTTGAATTGATTTCTGTTGCATATGATTGTTCAAGATATTCATTAACAATTAGTTTATCATGTGGACTTAATGAAAGATGAAATCTATAGATTTTCTGTTCTTCATTAAAATCAGCTGATTCAATACGAAATACAGATCCAATGGAAATAAGAGTTTCTTTCTCGTCTTTAAAATTACTCAAGTGACTAATGTCAGCAAAAGGAATACTCTGTTTACTATTCGTATCAACATCAATATCGAATATAACTGATTCACCATCATTCTCTGAACCTCGAAAACAAAATCCTTTTGCAACATCTTCATCGGTTGTAGTCGATACAAAACTATTGAGTGAAATAAAATCGTTTACATGTTTTGAGATCAAAATAATCTGTGATAATTCTAATTTTTGACCACGATAAAGACGAAGTTTAGTAGTTACCTTCAATTGTTGATTCTCTTCATATAAATCTTTTAATTGTCGACAAATCAATTTGATGATATAACGATAAGAATAAATTCTTGAAATATTACCAGAAATTAATGTTTCATTAATAAATCGAAATATGGTGTTTTGTGTGTACCAATTAATAGCATTATTAGCATTCTCTTCTAATGATTGATTTTCGAATATTTTTATCAATTTTAAAGTTCGTTTATTTTCAATATGGTTGTCATAAAGACACGAAATCATTTCATCTTTCGCTTCTTGATCATCTTCTTCAATGTTAATCATAAAATTATGAAATTTGTAAAACCAAAGAAAACGTGCTTCATCTTCTTTCAAATTTCGAATCTGATATTGTTCATCTGATTTCTCTTTTGATATCGTTACTTCTAATAGATATAATTAAACAAGAAAAGTCTTTTGATATTGTAGAAATATTTCGATTACCTGCATCTTGTCTATCACGTTTATTAAATAAACTGAAATCTATTGTAGACTTATCTTTTTCTATATTACGTTGAATTCTATTAAATAATTCAGTGGTATCCGAACAAATTGCTCGAATTTTAAAAAATTTCGAAGTTTGACGACATGTTAAATTTGTGGACAAAATATACATTTCTACGATACGTCTAGAATCATGTATTTGTGATATGAATTGCATACTAAATGAATCCGAAATAATCAATGTTAAATAATATTTCGTATTTCGATCATTTAGTTGCTCAATATAATCAATGCATTTTCCTTGATCAGAAAAAATTTTTATATTATTGTCTAATTCACGCCATTGATTTATGTTTTGCTCATCCATATAATTTTCGATATTTTCATCTAACCAAACCAAATGATGAACATGAGATCGAATATCTGAATTAGTTTTAGATGGTTTTTTGAATAAATCCGATTTTTGCGAAGCCATCTGATTATTCTTGCCGATGATGGAAATCTGAAAGATTTTCATTCATTTTCTTGAAAATAAAACAATAAAACTATCGAGCTTCACATAGTTATAAATCATCTATGGTACTTATAAGGATCACTCGTAAATCCTATGTTTAAGACGAGTACATAAAGAGTCATGCAGATAGGCAATTACAACCTTATATTTCTGTGATGTTATTCTCTGTTTTCTATTCGTAGATGAAAAGTCAAACCAGAAAAAAAGATTTATTTTTAAAAATTTTTGTTTTCTTTCATCATTTTTAACAAATCCAACCAACACCAGGACAAACAGCGGCACAGATTGAATAGTGTCCAACACGTGCATAGCATCGAAGACCAAGTGCACAACGCGTTATACCAACGTATCCTTCACCTAAATAAATAAAACATTTACATAGAATGTCATAGTCAAATACAGTTTTTATGTTTTGCTAGACTCATACCTCCACACGTCTCGTTAATGCCTGCGACATCTGTTTCACAAGCCCATCCTGGTGCGCATGATGGGCGACATTCAGCATATAAGTTACTGTGTCGGAAACATCCATATCCAGCTGGACAGACTGCATAGCCAACATTGTTGCATTGTGCATAGGGTTGCAGAATGAGTGGACGAATAGTTGTAGGGGCGGGTGTCGTGGTAAATAATACCGAACAAGCCCAATCTATTTATGTTTACATGAAGAGGACATTTTTCAACGTAATCACGATAATGGATGTTCTTACCTGGTGGACAATCACCAAGCGGACGACACTAGACCAATAGAAACATTTGAAATGATCCTAAATCAATAAAGAATCATTGCTTACTTGTGAATAGGCAACACTTCGTGAGAAACAAACATAACCAGCTGGGCAAATTCTTGGACCAGTCCAACCTGTTCCACCACATTGACCCCATGCAGCAACATACGCTGGTGCTAATGTCTGATAAGTTTCACACTCCCAATCTTGATTCAACGGGCAAGTGTATTGGCATGATGAATACCATTGATTACGACGAAAACATGTGAGACCAGTATCACATGGAAAATTACCGTAACCGTCGCCGGCACATTGTTCATAGATACCTACTGAATAAGCTATACCCAAGAATGTGGCAAATATTAATAACTGAACTGATAATGTCATTCTCAAACGAATACGATTCGAGATAGTCAACTGTAGAATGAATTCAATTGATTACAAGAGTGTTTTATATAGGCAGAATGTAAGCCCACTAAAACGTCGTTTTCATCATTGTTTTTTCAATAAAATCACACGTTCTGATCCTTTCGACTCGATAATAGATGGGTTAATTAACTTCTCAAATTTCTGCCATATTAAGCAATTAAATACAAGTATGAATTTCATGTTAAGTTTTAAAAGCGAAATCATTATTTTCATTACATATATAAATGTATACTCTTTTCTTAAATATGATTCAAATTTATCAGTCATAGCTCGTCAGAAACGAATGCTAAATTTCAGTAGATAATTAAAACGACAATCTTACTAAAATTGACTCTATCTTTGTTGTTAGAATTTGACGGAAGGTTGAGATTAAAAAAAAACTTTAAATCATCAATGTTTATCTATGCTTCTTAGTTTTTTAATCTAGTTTTGATGTGTGTACTTTAACGATAGAACGGTTTCGATGGTTATCACAGAGAAAAACAAATTCATGGAACAATCTGTTTTGAAAGAAAACGAAGACGTTATTCATTAATTATTCATGAGAATATCACAGAGATTATATGTTTTTCCTATTATGATTTAACAGATTGACAAACAATCTTTGTTCTGGACATGATGCTGAAAGCATATAAATATATGATGATAGTGATTATGTGACGACCTTTGCTTCAGTCTGGAAAATGTACGAAACTAATCTGTTCTATTAGTCATGCGTCATTATTTATACGTCTCGTTTAGCACATGCTTGTTTTTCAAGTTTTTTTCTTTCTGCCGTACTAATACGCGAACGGACGCTTCAGTTCTTATACGTAGTTAATCGATGCTTCCGACTTGTCTATGATGGCAATCATTTAGGTTGCATGAGTAATAAAAAAAAAGGAAATGCTCTCATCATTTCTATCACGTCGTTCTCATTCTCAGAAGGATCTATGCTCATTTATCATATAACGGTCTCGTTTTTTCTCTATCCGAGGTTACATCCTTGACAACAAACATCCCTCCTGGTGTTTGCACTTGCATACGAGTATATGTATTCATGTATGTTTTGTTTTCTGTCATACTAGATGTTGAGATGAAATTGTGTATTGTTAAATGAAAATTTATCTACATGAAACTACAAAAAGTTATTGATTATAGACGTGCTACCGATCTACATATTATAACGATGTTGATCATTATTTAATTAAACAAAGGATTTTCATTAAAATGATTCTTATGAATAATTCTCTGCTATCAACGGCAACAACAATAACAACAACAACACCTATTGGTCTACATCTTAATTCAACAATCGAAATAGACAATACATCGTCTTTCAGTATAATTCTAACTATAATTATTCTTTCATGTTTAAGTATATCTGGTTGGATTTTCATGTCCTATGCTTTATTTGGTCGATCTGAAGCTTATCGTGCAAAACCTGAAGATCATTTCGGTACTTCGAGTCTTGCCAATAATTCAACGAGACAAAGTGGTAATGATTTTTCCTTCGATCTTGAATGAGCATGAAAAAAACTGGCCTAAATCTATGTATTGTTGATAACTTTATTAATAAATTTGTTTTCTTTTCTAATATAACGAAAAAAACAAAGAATTGAAATCGAAAAAAAACAAAAAAAAACAAAATGTAATTCAACATTTCCATCCTTCGGGACATTCTGATCGACATTCATGATACCATCTAGAATGTGGATAACAATGAAGACCTTCCTTACAATTTGTTAAACCAACATATCCTTCTCCGCCGCATGGTGCCCATTCAGGTAACGTTTGCTTGGCACAATACCAACCCAATGGACAATTAGTTTTACATTCGCCATGAATATTTTCTGTTTGAATAAAACAAGCTGTACCGATAGCACAAGTCACTGGACCACGAATATTTCCACCATGACATTTACCACCAGGTGCAATAGCTTGTGGTGGCGGTCGAGTTGCAAGTGCAGCTGCTTCAGCTGATAAACATTGAGAGTAGTATTTTGAACGTTTCAAACAAATTAAATTTGTCTTGCAAGTTTTTGAACCTTCCCAATCAAGACCACCACATTGACCGAATTCTTCAACAAGACCATCTGTATTGATATTGATGTTGTTGATATTATTGCTACTTGGACTGTTGATATTATTGCTACTTAGGCTGTTGATATTATTGTTATTTAAACTGTTGATATTGTTGTTATTGATTGTGTTCATGTTCATGCTATTGCTAGGAAGATTTACACCGTATGCACCACCATAGTATGTTGCTTGGGGTATTGGAATCCGACTTCCATATCGATCATCCATGTTATTTTGTTGAGCATCTATGTAATTGATGAGTATAATACATATGATTAAATATGATTTTAACATAGTGATATTAGTTTGTATTCGAAGCGATAAACAATGAATGAATATAAGTCGATAGATTCATCATATGTTTTTATATATGTCTTATTTATAAACAAACCTTGGCTAGATTTTCAAAATGTCAACACAACATTTTAATACAAAATATGACTAAATAATAGGTTGAAGAAAAAAAACTGTTAAAGAGCACATATATTTAACTATAAATATTCACGATAGATTAACCTTGACAAAAGATTATCTACTATGTATGATCTGCTTGTTTGTGATCTGTACGTTGACAAGGACTCATAAACATCAATATTATTATCGTTCTCTCTTCTTTTTTTCTCCTTTCATATGAGTATATTTGGCGCGTCCGTTAGATAATTCTTAATAAAATAATGTCAAGTGCTACTTACCTATTACGTGATGTAAATGAAACCATGTACGCACATTATGATTAATCTTTTATTGTGCTTATGAGACAATGTTTGTTTCCTAGTTCGTGGACATGTAAACGAATGCTATCAAATGCATCGACGGATAAAAAAGATCTAAGTAGAATTGGTTTCATCGTTGGTATATTATCTATGACTAGTATTTTATGTAGTTTATTATTAAGACTTGCACTAAATTTATATGGTACAGTGCGATTATCGAGAAAATCGATCTTACAATCTACATCTATGACAAGTAATACAACAACAACAAGTAGTACAATAAGTGAATTTTAATTTAGATGCATTGCAAAAACGTTTTATTGATTATGCAAAACAATCATAGAATAGAGAAGATTTTTGAAAATGAAGAATTTCAGGATATAAACTCCTGATTTCTTTCGTTCCTATATTGAAAATTTAGATTCGTAATTTCTCTAATTAATATGAAAAATTCGAATTTGTTTTGAAACAAAATATGAATTATTGAGCAATAGCATGTAAAGTGTATAAACTAAAAAAAATATTCATATGCACATGAATAATATACATAGATATTCATTCTACACTCTTTACTTTTAACTACGTTACAGGTTGTATTCTTTGTCATTGACATACAATGCCACAGTATAATGTTTATTTTTAACTGAAGAACAGTTTATTTCAACTGATTAACATCGCAACGATAGATATCTATGTCCACGAAATAAATATCTACGTTTGTAAACATCAAGGAAACATAGTAGAATGTTTTTAATATCTATCAGTTGCACAGAAAGTTCCCTTTTCATAATGCAAAGAATTATAAACTGAACCAGTAACATACGATTATACGGTTGCAAAGTAAGTAATCATATATTCGGGTTTGAATAAAACCTAAGATCATCCAGTGATCTTGAACATGTTCATTTCAGTTATTCTTCGCGAAACTTATCTAATTTTTCATTAGATTAAAGCAAATATTAGATGAAGCACTATAAATGAATAGGTTGCGTATTTCAATTTTCTTTCACTGAATATGTCGTATCTAATGCAATAAGAAATGTGTTTCATAATGTATCGTGAAACCCATTACAGTTTCCATAGAAAAGTTTACTTTCAAATAGTATAGTTTCTTTGAAAAATAGACTTCCTTTTCAGCGAACTATTGACGTTGTTTCTTGAGGAGTTTTTCTGTTTTTTGAAAAATCAGTTTTTTTTGTCATTGCATCTTTCTATCATCTGTTTATGTTTTATTCAGAAGAATCAAAATATAAACATACGAAGAGAAACTTAATTTTCGATGTATACTATTTATTTTCGTAAATACACGAAAATTAAAGTAATTAATTCACGTTGTTCTGAACAAGATCACTTGATATAGTTTCTTACACTGAATTTTTCTTCCTACGTGAGGTTTTTAATTTATCGTATTATTTATAGATAGTCTTAGTGTTTTACACATCATTATTTTGAGCAATCAAATGAAGACTAGCTGTGTGAATCACTTAAGACTACCCACGTGCGCGTATGGTTTTACTGGGAAAATTTTGAAAAAGCGTTTTTCTTCCTAGGATAAATTTTGCAGTTTGATTTACTTGTACATTTATCGATAACATCTGGCATCTTTCTTCTTTCTACTTTTTTTCCGTTGAACTCTAAAAGTCACGCATCTTTTTCTCGTGGTGTTAGTATCGTTGAATTTTTTTACTCTGTTCATGCATCTCAATGTGTTAAGTAACCCTAATTGTATTTTCAGCATATATCTTAAATGGGAATAACTCGTTTTTCGTTAAATTTTGCCGTATGGGAAAATTTTTTATTTTGGGATGTAGTATGATTTCGTCTTGTTGATTGATAAAATCGTTATCCAACAACGGTTTATCTTCAGATTATACATATGCGAGAACATATTGGATACGATTCTCGTGTAGTAGAGGTGTGCAGAATGAGCTTTTTTCGTACTCTGACCCTACTCTACACGTCTCTATCGTGTAATCATATTGTATCAGGTTTTCAAATATCTAGAGCACCAAAGTCTTAATTGCAAGCATTCAAATTTCATCATGATTTTTTTTGTATAGTTCGATTTGTGCTTTACATTCGTTTTTCCATCTATCTACAATCAACTCGTAGCACATAAATACATTCGTTCTACCGGTTATACACATTTTTGAATACGTTGCATATGATTGAGTTGTTTCGTTCGAAATGTCTAAAATTGTTCATGTCGATCTTTGTGCATTTTTGAAAATCAATGCTCCACTTGTGAAAATTAGTTACTACGGGCCCTTCATTGTACTTTTCAGACAGTATCTGGTAACAATATCGAAATTTAGTCGTTCTAAATTTAGCTAAGATTTAAAATAAGATGTATCAGGAAGAATTAAGCTCCTCTACATCCATCCATTGCATAACCCGTCATGTTGCATGTACCCTGTAGTATTTATTGTATGGTTTTTGTTGCATCTACTTTAAGGTGGGAAAATTGAAATAAAAAAAGCCAAGCTTTGTTTCACATTCGATACATAAAAAAACAAAGAAAAAGAACAAAATGTTTTCTTCTCTAAAAATATTTTCTTCGTATTTAATAACACATCTGTGTTAGTTTACTGAATTTTATCAATACTTTTCAATGAACCATCGTTATATTGGAAAAAAAGCAATCATTTCTAGTGAATTCTAGACAATCGAAAGCCAAGGCAGTTATTCAATGTTTTAACAATTGATACTGTTCATCGTAGCTCATGTGTTATCCAAAGATGTTTGCTAATTGATGTGGAAGGTTTTCAGTGTGAAAGTATAGTTCACGATAATCACAAAAGTATTCAGGCATGTGTCACGCAACATGCTTCATCCATTTTCTTCTCATAGTGTGCGTTTTTACCGGAATATATTCGTACAAAAACAGACAACAGAAGTCTTCGCTATTCATCTCCTTTTAAGATGTGTTATTCATATTAATAATAAATGACCATTTGAACGATCTCTAATGATTATGTTCATATTTATTTATTTATAAATAAACAAATACAAGTTTCTTCATCTATCAATATATATTAAAAAACTAACAATAAAACAATTCGCGAATAAATATAAATCACTATTGCAACGAGAGTATCATTTAATTTTACTCGCAAATGTTCCAAATACTTTTTCATATTTATTACATTCACCAATAAAATTCCATGAGATTTTCTGTGCTTGATTTTCATTTGTTTTCTTTTTCCTTGTCATTTTCTTACCATTAATTTTATTAGAATAGTTTTCCCGTGAATTTATTTCATTATCAATTAAAATCCATATTTCATATATCAAATGAAATCGTTCGACATAAATTCGATCAATTAATTTTATTTGATCTAGTTTTTCAACAAGTAAGACGATAGAGTATATTACATGTCTTAAATTAGGTAATTCATCATTGGCTTCTATTTTTAGAAATGTAAGATACAGATTATAAATTGTTTCAAAAATATATCACACACATACTTATGATCTTTTGTTTATCATCTTTAAGATAATGTTTCAGTATAGAATCACTTTCAAAATCACTTTGATCGTCGTCGAGTATGAAACTTTTTTCTACACGTACTATTGACATGGGTAACATTACATCCAACATATGTAACCAACTATTTGCACACACATTAAACAATGCATTTAAACGTCGACGAAATTTTTCCAATGGATTTTCTAGAAAGTAATCAACAAGTAGAAAAAAACAAAAGTAAGAATATAATATATATTCTTTTCAGTTCAATGAATGTAGCTTACCGAAAAACGTGCAACATAGACGAATAAAATTCAGAAGTACTTCGGCACGATAGAAAAATGTTATTTTAGTGCCAGCTTTCTCAACATTTAATTTTAGAGCTTTGAGAATTCGTTCAATTTCAAATATTTCACCAGCTGTAGCCACATTCCATGTTGTACCATATTCCATGTGCTGCTGTATCAGACGAATTGATACATGAAGCCAATAGTAACTAGATTTAGATAAGACAAAGCGTGATCGATCACCTAGTGGATCGTGTATAATTAAATCTAGTAATAACATGTTTACATTATTGATTATGAATTAATTAAATGTGTTGTATCTTACAATCATTTTTTGATTTACATTTTAATATGTTTATTGTATTCGTTTCGTATCTTGTATGAATATTTTTCCAATGTAATGTGACATCAATAGAAGGTTTCATTTTTTTCTTAGCTACTTCATAAGATTCTTCAAAATCGAGGTGTTTGCTTCTTAATTCATGATCGTTGTTGGATAGCAACGAATGTGACAACGAACGATTATCAACTGTAGTTTTATTCATGAGTGATTTATAGCATTGAAGTTGTAACTATCTTAAAACGAATTTCGACGAGCGAACGTTAGTAATGAATATCCGTATGTTCAACATTCAGTTATATCCAGCTATCCAATAGAGGTACGAAGATTAGTTACTATTGGTAGTTGTTAAAACGATATTAATAAATTTTGCCCTTATGTAACAAAAGAGGATTGTGGACATTCTCTTCTCGGATAATAAAACTTTGTACGATTAATAATGATGATCTAGTGACATATACTCAACTGTTACTGGAAAGAGTGTCATTGTTCAGGCGAAAAAGAAAAATTCTAAAAGTGCATTTTGATGGATTTGTTATGGAGTACTCACGCATTGTCGTCATAAAACACGAACGAAACTTTTTTTTCGAAGTTACTTCATATTCTTCAATTAGCGTATCGATTCAAAATGAAACTGATTGATATGATTTACACCTTCATTGAGTGCGAAAATCGCACTATTTTAATGTTGAAGTGCATAATTTCTAGATGAAAGTCTAATTTGCTGTAGTTGTTGTTTGTATGAAAATGTGACCTGCTTACAACTCGGAAGTTCTTTACTACTTGAAGAGTACTAAAATTTAGAAAACACGAAGGCAGTCTCGATCGAATCAATTCGATCTATTATCCATTTCAGAAAAGAAGGCGGGTGGATAGTATCCACCCGCCTTCTTTTCTGAAATGGATAATAGTTTTATCGTATCCGATCAACCTGCAAAAATCCAATTAGATTTTGAGAGACAAAAAAAAACGGATCTGCAGAATGAATCCTATTTCATTCATTGGGTACTTAGTTAGTACTTGGTGATATTACTAAAGGTGGGTCAGACTCTCATGGGAGATACAGTCAAATCCCTACACTAGAACCCAAAAACATTCCCACTTCCAAATTCCGATTGGATTGCGTTAGTATTATTAAAAAAGACATATACAATCCGATAAGATTATGATCGAATCCAATGATCAGAATTATTTACCTGAGCTGTTCTTTCGGTGTGCTGGGATAATGTCAAAAGGAAAAACGTCGAAACAAAAAAATTAGTGTCGGAAAATATTGAAACAACAAAAAATCGAACGAAATGATGTCTCCAGGGAATGGTGACTCTTGTCAGATATAGCTTATTGTTGCTTTTCTTCTGATTGTAATAGTGTAGAATTTCAAACAGTAATAATGATGATCAATAATACCTAATATAAACTTAATAGAAGAGTTGAGCGAAGATCTACTATAATAAGTAATATTCTATGGTCATGACTGAAGTTTTTGTATCTTCAACTGATGTAACTCAAGGAAAATCTCCAGATATTTCATTTATGAATTGATTATTCATCAAATTTCGACAAGGAGAAAAAAATCGTTTTTACCATATGTGTGTTCGGTTTACTGCAGGCTTATGAGCTAGATCAAAACAGCCTAAAACGATTGGCATTCAACCTCGTATAGATAATCGTGACGAAAGATATTGTGATGGTGCTATCGATGCTATGGAATATTTAGATGGATTATCATTTACAGTCACTAAACGAAAAAAATGACACATTTATTATTTTTGTTCTATTATATACATTTGATCACTATTAAAATGTTAACACGAATTCATATAATAAAATATTTGATGTACTATTAACATTTCTAATATATATACTTTATTGTTCCCACTGTTGGGTTAACACTTATAACATCACCGTTTTTCACAACATAAAAAGAATGAAGGAGGAGAAAAAAAGAAAAGAAGGAAGGAAGTTATGATGACACATCGTGAAAATATTTTAAAACAAAGTGTTCAAGCAGAGAAGAGGTGGTTTTGAACAAACAAAATTGTCCTTTCTGTGCATTCATGAATGAGAGGAAATCTAGATATGTATGGTGAGCTCTTTTATAAAGTCTGTTTGCAAATTTGTTGTTTTTCCTCAGACCCATACTCCTATAGTATTTTTTTGCTGGGTCTGTTGCTATTAAAAATGCTGTCCATGTTTGTCTATATGCATCAGCTTCAGGTGATTCATCTAAATGCTTTTGGAAACGAATCCAATATTTATACACATAGTCTCTTAATGATAGTTCTCTNATACAAAAAAGTAAAAACCATCAAAGATCTACGTCGAGAAATTCGAAAATCAATCAAGAAGGTTGACATTAGTTACTTGCGGGAAGTGATTGGTGCTTTCCTTCGAAGAGTGTATTCTGTCGAAAATCACGAAGGTGAATTAGTCATTGACGAACATTGTTGATTCTAGTAGTACCTTTATGTAGCTTTATGAACACTATATTGTTATACTTTTATTTTGTTCTTTTATTAATAAAGTTAACTTTTTGAAAATGTTGCAAAACTTTTGGATCACCAGGTAAAATGATCAAGGAGAGAAAAAAAGAAGGAAGTTATGATGACACATCAGGAAAGTATTTTAAAACAAAGTGTTCGAGTAGAGAAGATGTGGTTTTGAACAAACAAAAATTGCCTTTGTGTGCATTCATGAATGAGAGGAAATCTAAATATGTATGGTGAGCTCTTTTATAAAGTCTGTTTGCAAACTTGTTATTTTTCCTCAGACCCATAATCCTTTAGTATATTTTGCTGAGTCTGTTGCTATTAAAAATGCTGTCCATATTTGTCTATATGCATCAGCTTCAGGTGATTCATCTAAATGCTTTTGGAAACGTATCCAATATTTATACACATAGTCTCTTAATGTTCGTTCTCTACTCAGGCATAGAGTTGTATAATCTTCATATCCGAACAAACTGTACACCAATCTTAGACCTGTTCCATATACATGCTCGATTTTTTGTTTCTGTATATCGGTAAAAAAGAATCATGTTGATAACAACCATGTCATGTGAGGAAGTGGAAAAGCACAGAATAGCTTTTTCCTTGGTGCAATTTCGTTTTTTGGTATTGTTCTGAATATTTTTCGTAGTACACTATAACTGCTTTTTACTTTCTTCAATCGATTTTCTGTGTTTACCTAGCCCTATTTTTGTACTTATCTCCACACATAAGAATCTAAAAGTCGTAGCATATTCAATTTTGACATTTTTAAAATATATTTCTGGTTTTTCGACGGCAACTGCATTGTGAATTAGCATCGCTTTAGTTTTTCTCGTGTTCACTGGTAGATTGTGGTCATCAGCGAATTTCTCAAGTGATTTTACAACTATTTTAGCTTGGTTCTGAACATAAATAAGATTGTCTGATAGTCTTTTCTCTGATGATCCTTTAATCAGTAACGTTAAGTCGTCTGCAAACAGATGACATACTATTTCCGGAAAGTAAGATGGTAAAAAGAAAACGTGTAGTCTAAAAAGAAGTGCGGCTAGTACGCTACCTTGCTGAACCCCTACTGAAATATTAAACATCTTCGATTTCGCATCTCCATGACTTATAAACATTTTTCTATTTTGCAACCAGTTAAAAATCCATTTTCTTAGTTCGACGGACATGTCTAACTTTTCTAGTGATCGCATTAAAGCAGGGCACCACATTCGGTCAAAAGCAGTTAAGAAGTCAACGAATGTTGTAAGAGCAGGTCTATTTGGTGCTGCTACTGTCAACTTCATATCTTCTAACAATGCAACAATTCTCGTTTGTACTCGTCTATTTGTTGTAAACCCAGATTGTTCGTCGATAAATATTCCATGGTCTTTGCACCATTTTTCAATTCGTTCCGCTACAAGTTTCTCGAAAACTTTAGCTAGATTGGGTAATAATGAAATGGAGCGCAGATGATCTTCAGTTGGAAATGCTCCTTCTTTTGATAAACATATCCCTTTTGCAATTTTACCTTTCTCAAAAAATTCACCTTCATCAGAACATCGATTAAAAAGGGTGGTTATTATATATAACTATTCATTTGGAAGATTTTTTAGTAGTAGAGCTGATGTATCCGTGCTATCAAGTGATTTTTTGGACTTTAATTTCTGCCAATTCTTTATTACTTCATCATGTTTCATTTTTTCTAATGGAACATTGTCGTGTTTTTCTATTCTTTCGTATGCTTCTATACATTCTAGATGAAAAGGATTTTCTACATCATATTCTGGTTTAGAAAAGTGATTTCTATAGTAATTGGCTAGTCTACTGACTATTTCCTGATTATCTTTCAATGTTCCATTTTTAACTATTAAACCCTGGAATGACGGTGTGTATGGACGAAATAAATTCTTCGTAAATGTCCATATATTATTACCTTCTCTCAGATTTTGTATTTTTTTCTCTATTTTACATTTTTCATATTTTATCTTCTCTTCGAAATATATTTTTCTTGCGTCTCTATACCTATAATAATCATTAAGGTATCTTGTTTTTCGAAATTTTCTTTTTGTTTTGTTGACTGTCTTCGCAAGGCTTACTAGAAAAGGTGGCCATGGAGGACGAAATTTCTTTTTATTTTCACACTCACTACATCTATCGCGCGTTGCTGCAAGAAAGTCTGTGAAAATGTTAAAGAAAGTATTATATTCGTAATTATAGACTAAAGTGTTCAAATACGGGTATATCATGTAAAGAAAAAAGCTAAATATTTTCAAATTTGTTTTTCTATACACAAGTCGACATTCTTGTCTCTATTCTTTCTAGATTCTGTTTTTGCTGAGAAATCTGTCCAGATTCTGTTTAGTCTTGAAGTTCAGCCAAGACTCTTTCTACCGATGAAAGAAAGATAGAAAGATTCTTACCAGAGTTGCAAGAGGCATATCATTCTGTCGTTCTTTACGCGCTATATAAATCGCTAACACTTATTTTATCGTGCATTCATCCAAGCAAGGCAAAACCGTTAAGATGAAGAGAAGCATATAACAACTATTGAAATATATACGGCTCCTATATGTTGAAAAATATAGATAAGTATGTATTAATTATTATGATGAGATTTATTGGTTTATTTTGCTTTTTCTTTGGCTCTAAATGGTATTAAAACCACAGGTTTGCATTATCATTAAGTTCTTGAAAACATAAGTAATTTTACTGGAACGCATCTCGAACGATTCATTAGTGATATCTCTGAACTTCAAGTAATCAATCAGAGGGAATGTAATAATCAATAAATCACTGAAAAATCAGCATTGAATTTTAAAATAACACACTAACAGAGAGACATCTATCGATAGTTTCAAATTTAGTATAAACATAACATTTTGGTCTATTGTAACTTACAATAGTAATTTCTATTGTGTAGAGCCTTTCTCTACAACTTATCTTTGTTAGCATTCGAACAATGTTTCCTTCGCTGCAATACAAAAAGTTAATGTTTTTCTTTTTTTGTATTTAGAAGATTCTTTCTAGAAATTCACATCAATGACCAAACTGGAGAAGATTTTGTTCGATCACTCGTTGACGATGCTATGAAAGATTTACGTAAGAACAATACTATTCTAAGAAGTTCCTTGCATAACCTATCTTGTCTATGTCTTTTATTTAGCACCAACGTCACGTAATATCAGACAGCGGCGATGGCGGGCAAACCAAAAAAATAAACCTTATTCACCATCTTCACATTCACTTTTTCACTCTGACGAAGAAATCGTATGTAATTTTTTAAAAATTTACTGCTTGACTTTTACAATCTATAATCATTCTTTTCTTTCAAGAGGATACGAATCCGCATGTACCATTTGTAGACGAAGAATTGTCAAACGATAATTTATTAATTAATGATGATTGTGAACATTATCCTGCATTGAATCCACTTCTGCTTGAATTAGATGGTAAGAGATCCTGCTCGTTATTTAATGATGTATAAAAAAATTGTTTCTTTATTTCTTATAAGTAAATTCAAGCTCTTTTTTTCTGTTTACTCATAAGAACTCCACATATGTGATGCTATCTTAATAAAAGCTTTGAGATTTTTATTCTTCGAGAACCCTACTTATGGAGAAGAATTTGTAAGGTTTTTTTCTTCCAGAAACAATGGTTTTTGATGAAATGAATGAACCATTATATCATGGTGCATTAATTACATCTAAGCTATTTCACAAGAAAATTCTCGATTTTGGAAATATTACTAAATTAAGTAATTTACATATGAACAAATTATTAAAATTGATTGCTGAAAGTTTGCCGTTCGATCATAAACTGGTTAAATCATATTCAAAATTAACTACGATGTTTCAAGAAAAAAGTTCGTTTCAAGAAACAATAAGATGCACAAAATGTTTACGAATTATCGATGAAAAAAACATATGTTCTACGTCATGTGAACAAAGTGGAGTTCAAAGGCGAGCAGATAATGTTATAGAACACGTTTTTATGAATCAATCAAATCAACAATTAATTCAAATTATTCATCGAAATAAAAATTTTATAATAAATTATCCACGACTTTCTGATCAACTATTACCTTGCGATATAATCTCACGAACAGTTTATCAAGAAAAACTAGCACACCTTCAAACAAAATCAACAAACACATATCCAGTTACACTTATGATACATATAGATGGTACACCTATATGTCACTGGACGAAAAAGAGTACATGGGTGGTCATGGGATCGGTTTTCGAGATTCCACCACCTTTCAGAGAAAATCAGATTAATATGATTTTTATTGGTATATGGTAAGAATAGTCTATTTCAAAAGTACCTAGCTTGCGCAAGATAAATATTGATATATATTCTTGCTTAAAATACTTCGATGATTTCAGTAAAATTCATTCTAATTCTTGCTAGCATTGCAATAAAACAATTATTCTTAGAATATAAAAGGATTTTGTGTATACAAAAACTAATGAAATAAGGATACTATTAAGTTTGAGAAAAGTAAATGCATTTTCTTCCTATGTAAAAAGAAAAATGTTTTGGTTCATGCATGTGTAAATAAGTTACTATCTTGACGTATCATTTATTTTCGTTTTAGGAATTGACCTATGAAACCAGATCCCGATATATTGTTCGAACATTTATGTGACTCGATTAGGCAAAGCCTAATCATTGATGTTATTCAGTTTAACATTGAGGTACAATTATTTAAAGGTGATCTACAAGCGCGTTCGCTGGCATGTAAACATATTAATCATAACGGATACTATGCGTGTCTTGAGTGTGATCAACAAGGCATATGGAATTCAGAATCAAAAATTATTATTTATCCATTCGATCAAAATCAAACTAACCTTCGTGCACCTGCTCATTTTGATTTATGCAGGAAACTGATACGTGGATCGTGTACGGGAAATTATTTCGGTGTTAAAGGTGTTAGTCAGTTATCGAAGATTCTTGATATACCTTCTCAGATTGATATTGATATAATGCATTTGTCTTTCATTGGCCATTGCTGTTTATTATTAGATAAGTGGAAGGAGATGGTTGTTACGCAAGCGTGGTTATCAGGTAATGATTTCATAAAAAGTATAAAATGGCCACACAATTTCAATGTGCAGTTGAATGTATTTTCTGATCGTACCTACTGGAAAGCGCATGATTATCGAGCATTTTTTCTCTACTTAATGTTTCCATTCGTTTTTTCCACACTTCCTGCAAACGTTTCTTCTCACTTTTCATTATATTTCGTTTTTATTCGAACCCTTTACTTTTACCATGATTATAACGAAGTTTTGGAGGTAGATCATCTCATCAAACTATATTGCCAATACGCATCGAAGATTTATGATCCATCGTTTGAAATATACTCAACACATGCACATCTACACTTAAAAGAAAAAGTTGCAAGTCATGGTGCTTTATGTTTTCATAACTGTTTTGCTAATGAAAGCTTTCTTCGCTTTCTCCGTTCATCACGTTCAGGAAATCGATTGATAGCACACCAGATTTGTCGCTCATTCGATAAATCACGTTGCTTAATCGAAAAGGAAAAATTATCGATCAATAATATTTTTGTTGATGAGAAATTGATACATGATAGCTTTTTAGATGGTCAATATATTGTGAATTATCAAACTACTATCCTTGATTCCATTGAAAATGTTATTGATTCAATAGACAATCCAGGATTACAATTTTTTTTGTCGGGCATCGAGGGAACCATCGGAATTTCACTCTTTGTCCTATCGAAGGTGTGGGAACACGCAAAGTTTTATTGTATCATTTTATAACAATGACAAGAAAAAATGTTTTGGAGAAGTTATTCTATTTTTCAAATTATTTGATTCTTCTTATGCTTTTATAAAGCTGTACAGTACCACTGTTGATTTTTTTTCTAAAAGTGACTGCGAAAAATTGGTGTTTCTCTTAGTTGTACCGAAATTTCTCGACAAATATTATACTAAATATGATGATTCTCTCTTAGAATTCATTTCTGTTCCTTTTTCTTCTATTCTCCATAAATATATTCTTGTACCTATGTCTAATATAATTCTTTTGTCTGAAATTTCTTATGATGTAGATCAATCTTAATAGTTTTTTTCTATATTAATTTGTTTTTCTAAAGCTACGGATAGGAACATTCATGTTGTTTTTTTGTTTGTAATTAAGTAGGTCAATTTAATTTCAGATTAATTGAAATATGTTCAACCG
Organism: Rotaria macrura; assembly: GCA_900239685.1. Classification (NCBI taxonomy): domain Eukaryota; kingdom Metazoa; phylum Rotifera; class Eurotatoria; order Philodinida; family Philodinidae; genus Rotaria; species Rotaria macrura. Next base: position 14,610 of record OENT01000397.1, on the reverse strand, counting down.
TTTGACCATCGACGATAATTATGAAAACTATGAACAACAATATTCAGCTCGATCATATCATCTGATGCAGCCTGCGTCTATGATACAGCCAACTCAATCAATTTTAAGCGTCAATGATCGTGAGTTTTTGATTCATTTTTCGTTCTTGTTCGTGATGCTTATCTTAAGAGATTGATATTTTTCAATCTGTTGAAGTCAGTTTATTTCCTCCTATTTTTTCAGGTGATTTACAAACATTTCCTGTTCGAGATTCTATATTAGATAATAGTCATACTTATAATGAACAATTAACTATTACTACGGACTCAGCAATAAATCGTGAAAGTAGTCAAATATATAATGGTAAGAAAACAATAAAGTAAGAAGCTCGTTATAAACACATATTCAATCTCTAAGAATCACCTGCTAAACGACGTCGGTTAACTGCTAGTAAGAATATACTGGTATCATCCGCTCCATGTGTTCGAAAACGATTTAATCCTGAATTGCAAAGCACAGCAGTATCACAATTATGTGAGCAACTTTATTTTGAAATAATATTCAAAACTATCTACCTTTATCTTTTCATGGTAGATAATTCAACTGGTTTTACAAGTTCATCCATCTCAAGAACACCAATCACAACGTCAAAAGCAGCTGCTGATGCAACACAATACGGTAGTTTTTGAAACAAGATCGTACAGCTAGTAACTGTTTTTTATTTTTTTAGTATTAGCTGTTGCTCAAACAATAAAGCCCTTGATAAAACTATGCGAAGATACAAATCAATTGGCAAAGGAATTATTGGCTCAAAACGAACAACAAACTCGTTTGCTATCAGAATTAACAAATGCTCCACGTGAATTAGACAAATTAACACAACAACTATCCTAAATTTCACATCTGGTTGGTGATTATACTAAAGATGTAGCGCTCTTAAATTTTTTTCTTTTTTCTAGCAATCGAAAACATTACAAATGCAATTACATAATGATGATGAAAATTTAGTGACAGTAAGTAGGCGAGATGATTTATTAAAAGACAGCCACAAAATCAAACTCCATCTATTTCAAGTTTGGATTTATATTAACGAACAATGAAATCTTTCTTTGTTAAAGTTTTACTATTCATGAATATTCTGTATTTTCTTGTCTGTGTTATTACGATTAGGTTTTAAACGGTGTTGATTTAAGTCAAGTTTCAGTTGGTACATCACTGAATTCAACCGCAAGATTGCTGATGAGAACTGCATTTGGTGACACATCATGCTTTAATGATTTACGAAAAGGTGAATTCGATATATTATTAGGTAAAAAGTATAGAGAAAGTTTTCGTTAGCACTTCATTTTTAACTTTGACTATTAGGTTTAATTGCACATATACATGTTCAAAGTATTTCTTCCGTGTTCGCAAATGCATACTCCATTAAAAATTCATTACAACAAATGAAACACGATGCGAATAAAAAAGGTCCATTTACTACGTTGAAAAACACAATAATGAAAAAAACAAATTACCGACAGTGCACGAGAGATCACCTCAAAATGATGAAAATGGAGAAGAAGAATTTTAGTAGTGAGCACTTGGTGAATATTTCAATAGATTTTGTTTTCTTTTCTCGAAACACTTATTTCTCAGATAAAATCGTGATTTTCATACCTATACTTGTTCGTATTTTTTTGTTTTATCGTTACTTGTATCCCTATATTTATCGTCATTTGTCCCATGTATTGAAATGAAAGGTGCTCTTGCAGTACTTGTTTTGTTATATCGTTACTTGCATTGTATCATTGTACATTTATCTTCATTTGTCTAAGGTATTGAAATGAAATGTACCATTGTAGTACTCTTTTTTTCCATTTTTATTGTGAAAACTATTTACGAATAATAGCGTTGATGACGAAAAATTTAATTATAATAGGCGCGCACTGATTCAAAAAAAGATACAAGAATCTGATCAGATTATTCAAGAAAATGAACGTAGACTATAATGGAAAGAATCAGTCCTGGATTTCAAGAAGTGCAAGATTCTTTCCAGATTAGAGATTTCTTGCCTAGTCATCCAAGATTCTGTCTACCGGATTCTTGTTTAATTGACAAGATCTTGTGAATCAGATAAGAAACCTGCATTGAAGATATAGAACAAGAATCTTCAAAGATTTCTAAGCAAAAACAGAATCCGGAAAGAATAGAGACAAGAATATCGACTTGTGTACATTCCTAAGTCGTTTGATGTAAACGGAGACAAAACAAGTATTGGATAATGGTCGGATGTTCCTTCATCTAATCTGTTAACACTCCATTTTTCTGTATCCTTGCCAATGCCTATGTCAATTATTGACGTCAACCTTTTCGAAGTGGGACTGTCACAGTGCAATACTTCGAAACCATTTTCATCTAACCGTTCTTTCAATATTTTCCCACTAACGTTATTTTTCTCACATTTCCAACTATCATGCTTAGCATGGAAATCACCAAATATATAGAATTCTTTTTCTTTATGCTTATTAAACAAGTCCAACGGTGCTGTACAGTTAGGTGGAATATAAATTGCTCCAATGAAAAGTTTTTCATTTAATACGTCTATTTTTAAAAGAAGAAAATTGTCTGCTTCATCTAATATGGCAGTTTTAAAACTATTTTGAATGAGGCACGCTACACCTCCAAAACTGTTGCTTTCTTCTTTACTATACCAGTTATAGTTTGGAACGTACGGAAGTTTACGTATCTGTTTTCCTACTCCAGTCAGAATGCACACATGAGGACAGTATAAAGAGAGAAGAAGATCGAGATCATACGAGTGCGTATGTAAACATTGACAGTTCCACAACAGAATAGAAAGATTTTCATAAGCACGTTTAGGTTTTTCTTTTCTCCAACTATTACTCAAAAAAAAAAGCATACTTTATTATTCCATTCACTACAAATCGCACGTAAAAGGTTTTTGTCTCTCTCGTTTCCATTAAATTGATTGATTGTGTTATAATTTAATGTTGGTTCACAAAATTTAAAGCCTTTATTTAACATTGACATTTTTGAATAAATTGTCTACTGTATCATTTAGTTTTTCATTTTGTTTGTCTGCTAGGTGTTCTAATGCGTTGACGTGCATAAAGAATGAGGATTCAGCTTCTTTTATAAATTCTACTTGCGTTCTTAGTTGTTGTATACTTTCGTCATAATCCTTCACATTTATTTGCATTTTCATTTTATTTAATACGTTGCAGACAGTTGATGTCGTTTTCGTGCAGGTTAGAAATATAATTTGTTTTATACTGTTAGTTATTGTTGTGATCATTTGTTGTTGTCTTTGTTGTTGTTGTTGTATAATTCGTAATATTTGGTTGATTGTATTAAAATGATCTTTGAATTCTTCGGTGATTCGTTTTTGGTCTTCATTATAGTTTTTCTTCAGTTCATGTAGTTCGTCATCAAATGCTTTAATTGTGTCATTTAGATTCCGATTCATTGATTTAGTTGTTACAGTTGTAGCGGTGTTAAATATAGGCCATTGAATATGATCATTGTTATTATAAAAATGTTCCTGAGAATATTGGTGCGTTGGTTTATTTTGAATTATTTTTATTTTGTCGTTTTGATTACGATATTCAGAAGGAATAAAGAGCTGAATGTGTTGTGGAAGTTTTTCTGGGTGCTTCTTTAATTCGAATATTAAATGTCTTCGATAATCATTTATCACTGGACCTTTTTAATCCGTTGACACGTGATTTGCTCCACAATGATGACATTTAATATGGCATTCTTTATGTTCTTCAACGTTCGTACGATCACCACCACATCTTCTGCAAATATCAAACAATGAATTTTGACATATTTTTTTCGTATGTCCTGGTTGGTTACATTTTCCACAAATCAATATTTTTGGTGCTGGGAGAAATTCCTCCACCTCGTACAGCTGACCTGTTAAATTAATTTTCTTATTACTTATTAAAGTTTCATAATCTTTTTTATCTAATAATTCTATCTTAACATGTCTTGTTTACTCGTTGAGAGTACCATTCATTGTTGAGATTGAGCGTAGACTTTTGGAATGAACAGTTAGTTCTTCTCTAATGTCTTGATCTGTGATTTCATGTTTTACCCATTTCAAAATTATCGAATGTTAAGGAGGTAGATGCTTAGGTGGAATCTGGTTGATCTTTATGTTATTTAATTCTTTTGCATATCTTTCTTTTTTACATAAGTAGACATACAGTTCAGTTGTTTTAATGATCATTTGAAGGTTTCCTTCTAAATCAATCCATCATACATCTACCAATATAGGTTTTTAGAAGGAAGGATTCTCATGTAGAAAGTCCTTTCTAATATAATTCTTTAATTCATCTACTAATTTAACACCTTGTCTTTTGTCGTTTAACTTCGGTTCACATTCAAGTTTGAATGGTGGATAGTGATAATCAGCAGCATAAATCAATGCGTAATTTGATATTTTGATGCCGTTTTGATTCACTCTATGCTGATCTTTTCTATTGTCGTCACGGTTGTTGTACGTTGCTTCTCACTATGATGTAATGAATTTGTAAATGTTCTTGTTGTGTTCAACATCGTTCGCTCGTCTTTGTCATTTAATTTTTTCTTTTGTCTGTTATTTGTTATTGTAGTCCATCCAGCACAACAATTATTGTTGTTGTTGTATTCTTCATCATCATCTGAATGTCGTGGACGTTCACTTGTCGCATGTCTTTTTAATGAATTATTTGCGGTATTGTTATTGTTGTTTATACAGTATAACCTCTATTAGTGAACACCCCTCCTAAGTGATCAACCTGTTATACTGAATACCCTCCTGGCCGACCGACTGAATTTTGCTTGTTTTGACCCCCTCCTTTATGATCACCTTGACATTCTGAATGTGAACGCTTTTTTTCAGTCTCTACCATGTAAATCAACCCCATATAATATGAACGATTATAGACAGCCCCATCTATCACTGACTTAAAACAATGCATTCAATTGGCTCATTCTGTGATTAGTTGAAAAAACACAAATAGACAATACACATAATCGATATCATATGCGGATGATGAACTGAATCCTTTTTTTTTGTTGGATAATGGTGAGATGCGAGAGGGAAATTTTGAAAAATACTTTGGTTTTTTTCGTTTCACTGTTTCAAAGCATTGATGATAATGCTTCATCATTTAACGAATGAGATGATTCAAATCAATGTTCTTTATAGGAATCTGAAATAGGATGCACGGTTACATTTTTTTCCAGGACACCATATATCGGTACACTGTTTTGTAGACCAAGATATACAAAGTGTACGAGAAGCGTAAAACTCGTGTCTTGTCACACAGTAAAACCTTTATGTCATATTCCACTTTAATAACCACATGAAGATTGATAGTACATAAAAGTAAAATGCTTTTAAATCGAAAAAGAGATCTGACTGAATAAAAGATATCAACTGACGCATTCACCAAACACTCTGATTCATCCGCAACCCGACCATACCCAATAGATAAATTTCTTCGAAGCATAAAGGTTCGAAAACTGTTAAAAACAAAGTGTACAATGAAATTTCAGTGTGCATACCGTACACAGTGTGTACTACACACTGTTCTTTTCTGCAGCACGTATAAAAGTCGGTAAATTCTGTTTCATTGGGTTACCTGACATTTGTTTTGCTTGGTACACTCTTTCATTAAGAACACTGACCAGAATGACATTCGTTCATTATAAAATTACAGTCTAGACTAACAGATGCATTCTTCGATTCTAATTTATCAAAAAAAAGATCTATTCTGGATTATTTCGAGCATGTACCTGTTGAATCTTATGGAAATCTTGTGAAATAATTCTTTTTTATATAAATGAACTACAACGATTCATCAGAAGTGAACTAATAGTGCCATTAAATTCGAAAAATCTCTATATTTCCACAAACCCCCTCCTTTGTGATCGCCCTGTTAATCTGAACGATTTTTGAATGTACCGACAGTGTTCAGATTAGAGAAGTTTCACTGTATTTTCTTTTGTACGAAACTGATCTTCTGCTTCTTGAAATACATCGCCATTGTATATACGATCCTTTTCTTTACTCGACAAGTTATGATAATATTCATAATTCATCTTGATAAGAATCGTTTAAATTTGACCGCGTTGACCTTTTGTTTTTGTCCTTCTGTATTATATAACGAAAAGAACGATGGCGACTAGTAGCTCGATACGAATGAAAGTGATTGCTTCATTCTCTCGGTGTCTCTTTATCATAAAAATTTTTAAAATAGGTACTTACGGTGTTACTTTACTTGCACTCGATGATGGAGAAAAATGTGTTATACCAAAACAGATTCAGCAATCGCAACGCACTCATGCTGTAGTGGAATATTTTAAATATTCTGAAGAAACTAATTTTGATAATCTGGGTAGAACGAAATTATTTGAAATACTTGATAGTATCAAACCATCATCTCAACGTGCTGTGTCTGGTCTTGATGAATTTGTCACGGAAGGTGTTGAGGCATGGAATACAATCTCTAGTAAGCTGATTATTTGTTGTAACCATAAAAATATAATTTTTATATATTACAGATATCGTAACTAATTTATCGACACCACAAATCGATCAGAAACGACTACAGAGGGAAATTAAAATGACAGAAGCATATCAAAAAGTAAATCACATGGGACACTGTCTAGATGATGATGATGATTTTGTAACATATTGCACTAGATTTGGACTAAGTCATCCCACATGCGTAGGGCAAAGTTTAAGATGTTCCCGTCAACATTCAGTAAATTGTCAAGATTGCTGCAAAGTAATACTGACACTAGATGAAGTTGAAAACAAAGTCAAGGAAATTCACAATCAAGAGTTGAGACGAGAAACCAGTTATGATTTTGAAAACTAGGTTCAGAACATTCATGAATGGTTTAGACATAATATAAGGGCCGCTCAACAGAACCAGGAGAAAGTGAATACTATTTCAAATATGATTAGTAATAAAGCGTTTGCCACTTTTGATTGGGCTCAGAAAGTATTGCCTCAGGAACATCGAGAAGGGCAAAGTTGCTTTTATGGAAAGTGTGGTATGTCCCTGTTAGTTGGATCATTTGTGCGGAAAGATACAACTATTACATCATCTATTCAGACTATCTCTCCCAATAATGCAGGTGTCGCAATTAAGCCACTTTTTCGAACTCAGTCATATATCCTTGCACTTACAAATGCTGCCCAAAGTGAATTGGACACCTTAAGCGCAAGCGAAATAATACTGAAAAAATTTAAAGAAGACACACCATATATTTATACAATACACAAGTGCACGGACAACGCCAGTAATTTTAGTTCTAATTCAACACGTGAAGTTGAAAAAGTCATGCAATCGAGTGAGTTCAATCAGACAATTGCTTTTTAATCGCTAACGTTTATTTCAAAGCTTGGCATCGAATTGACGACACGAGGTTACAGCGAAGTACAAAAGGGGAAAGATATTTGCGATCGTATTTGTGGAGTTGCAAAGGGTCGCAAGCGATCGTGGATAAGTTCTGGAAATGATTTGTGCAGTGCAATAGATATTAAGGAGGGCATGGAATATGGTGGGTGTGTAAAGAACACTCGAATCGGCGTGGCAGAAATTTTGTCGAATGATGGTATATGCTAGGGGTGGTCATTTACTATTACTTTACTTTTTAAAGATAAATGATTAATTTATCTTTATTTTTTAAAAATAAATGAATCCTTTACTTTAAAAAAATAAAGATAAATTAATCATTTATCTTTATCCTTTATTGTAAAGGAAAATAAAAATAAAGGGTCACCCCTAGTATATGCACGAAATAGAATACTACACATGAAAAATCCTTTCTTTTCTTAGGGAAAATTGATAAAACAATGATACCAAATGTTTCATCAATAAGATCTATTCGATAGTATTCAGATCATATGAGAATCTTCAAGGCGTCTGGTATTGGCCAAGGTGTATTAATACCGTATAAAAAGCTGGAATTTGAATCGAATATGCGACTTGTATCACCATTTACAACTCCAATCAATAATCATCCAGCCAATCTTGTATCAAAGAGGTATAACAATTAGAAACCTGACATGACACATGTGACTCTCTTTCTTAATTAGTCGAACCGATCGCCGATACCATAGTTTATCGATATGTCCAATACCTGGATGCTAATCATCATTTGAGTCAACAGAAGAGCTTGATGTTCATATTGCTGCCAATATCCATGCAATTGATGCAGACGAGCATCGTTCTTCCAATGATGTAACACGCCTACATTTGATAGAAGCCGTTCGCTCTACATCCACTGCAATCGAGCATAAAACAAAGCAAGTTCTTCAAGATCAACATAATAAACATATTAATTTAAATCAATCATCTAATTATAAATATTTCTACAATGAAGGTTGGGCACTTCGCCGACGAAAACATACTAATCCATTGACCAAAAAAGTCAAAGAATACATCGAAAAGAAATGGACTGAATCACAGAGAACAAATCAAAACTGTCACCTGAAACAATACAACAAGAAATTCGAACATTGAAGACAAATACAGGCAGCAAAATGTTTGAAATAGAAGAGTATCCTAGCCTCAATCAAGCAACATACCAATGCAGAAAATTAACTAAGAAAAACGATGTATACGCCAAGCAGTAGCTAGTTGAAGAGCTCATCGAAGATCAAAATGAAAAAAACCCATAAAGCACTTTCCCTTTACAATTTCAATTATATTGCAAATGTGTACTCATTTGTCATGATCTAATTATTTCATAGACTTATAATATTCATTCATTTTGTTATACATATACATGTATACCATGTAGTAATTTTTCTTTCAATGCTTGCATTGTTACGTAATAAATGAAGAAAATATAATCATAAATGGTGAACTTTTTTTCTTCTCTCGTCTCCAGTTCTACTCTTCTTCTTTTCTCTCCTCTTCGTACTCATCTATTTTTCTCTCGTCTGCTCTTGCACATTGTTTCTTTTTGCCTTCCCACGTTGCTCATCTTTCAATCACTGAATGATGTGAACAAAGTAATTAATCATTACAAGCATTTGATGAACATGCACTTCACTTTACGCACATTTGGCGAAAGGAAAGAAAAAAATTCTCACAGACATAAACAAGGAGAAGTTATAGATGAATGATCGATCATATACCATTTTAAAATAACAAAGTGAAGTGACATGGCGCTATAAGCAAAGAAACTAAATATAAATGATGAATAGAACATATTTTTATCTTACCCTTCGTTAAAAATTGTGTACATTTGGACTTTCTTGAAATTCTCACAAGTAACAAGACACTGTTGAAAACACAAAAAATCTTACTTGTAGTAATTGAGGTATCTGTGGTGGGGGGGAGCAGAATCAATGTAGTTTATAATTAACATCAGTGTCATATTCCTTATGAAACGTTGTCGTTAAGATCAACTTTTCATTAATTTCTGACGTAGTATGCAGATTTTATGCTTGAATCCGGGCCCCAATTCATGACTCATCTTTCAATAAGACTCCACACGGCATTCTAGGGTATCCCACCCTGATTCTTGTGTGACTTTATACTACGAAGAGTGTAGTTTAACACCATAATAACCATCCCTCTACAGAGTTGATTTTGCTCTGGAATGACCTCTCTCAAAGTCGTGATTTTGGTCAAAATCGCATTTCTGGCGAGTGTCGCCTAAACGACAGGAAGCAACTAGAGAGTTGAATTTTGCATAGGAGTTAGTAGTTGATGAGATCTCTGTAAGGTTGAAATTTTAGCTCTCTGGTAATATCTGTTCAATCCATATGTATATGCACAAAACGCGAAAAAATGCATATCTTTTAATGCACTCGGCACTCTAAGCCAACTCTTCGATAATGGATCCGTTCGAACTCATATTCTCAGGGAAAATACTTTCACTAAAGATAGATCTACGTTCGAAATTTCAAGTGAAACAAACGTATCTGTGAAAAGATCTGAGTGTCAGAAAAAATGACAAAAATGTCTTTTTTTGATAGGGATGCTCTCTGAAAAAATTTAATATCTCGAGACCAGAACAAAATGTTTGAAACGGCTTTCGCAGAAATTCATCGAACAGTTTTTTCTATTTAACCATGAAGTATCAGCGAAATCTGACGGCATCGATTGAGCAAGGTCGGTCATGGCTCATCCGGACGAGCTCATGTGTTCACGCTCCCAGCTTTATACTTTTCGATTTCGCCCCTAAATCCTTTGTGCTTCTCTATTGTAATCTAGAGCCCAGATGAGTTTTTCAATATTTTAATTAGATAGCACCCAACTAGTTGGCAATATAAACTCTGCATTTCTTTTAATTAATTATTTCATATAGTGTACCAATTTAAATTTGACTTTACGACTTAATCGATTGCAGGAAAGCAAGAGTTAAGACTAGACGATTGATTTTTATGGTTAACATATAGGTTAATCCGTTTTCATTTGATTTATCTACAAGCAAAATAACACCTTCGTGATATCCTTCAATGACAATTTAAATTACAGGCAAAAACCACCTACAAGCCCACTGAAGGGCCCAACAACCGATACAAACCTCCTAATCCTCACACATTCACCGAAATCAACTAGTTCAGTTACGGCGTCAGTCAGAGCGATACGCACTCAGACCTGCACCATCCCATTCGCACTCGCACACACAACCACTTCCATGCCTTTGCCCAAGAGAATTCAACCCCCCCCCCCCACCCACACACACATATATACGGCGGATGACGCTCAGACCAGCTGCCTCACCGACGGCTAAGCCGAACTTTCTGACACAAACAAAATTACAGATACCCGCTGTGACAGTGACAAGCCAACTACTTCCGAAACCCCACCCGCACCTTCACTCAACCTGAAGGATAGTTTCACCCCAAGTATGATGGTCTTGCTCATCAATCACTCTTATGTCTCGACGAATGGCACATTGTGTAGGGTATCTGATCCTCCTTTACGGGCTTTTAGTCCGTTTCTTTCCTAGTGAAGTCGAATAGTCCTGTGTCGTATTTATTTATTCGCCTCAGTAATGCTGGCTTAAAATTTATGTGCGTCCAGTCATAACCAGCAATGGATTTCATCAAAACTGGTGCATGGATTATGTTTAGTGTTCTTAGTTCGGTTGGGCTAATTCTTACAAACAAAATTATAATGGGACCTCCCTTTGACTTTTCTTTTGTATTCACCCTAACAGCAATTCATTTTCTTGTAAGTTCGATAGCAATGGAGGTAATGGCGTTCGGAGGTCTTTTCAGCCGCAGTCGACTCCCATGGATTCCATCACTATTAATGTCGGTTTCCTGTACTTTGTCTGTAGGACTAATGAATTTAAGTCTGAAGATGAATAGTGTTGGGTTCTATCAACTGTGCAAACTGCTAGGCATTCCTTGGCTAGCTATTGTAGAGAGGGTTGTTTACAAGAAATCTACATCAGCAACAATAAAGCTATCGCTATCGATAATTTTCATGGGTATGTTATTGGCGACTGTCACAGACGTGTTTTTCAATTGGACTGGCAGCATTGTCGGTTTCGCTGCAGTCATTTTCACGACACAATTTCAAATTTGGCAAGGTAACAAACAGCATGACCATAAGCTGAATGCACCTCAGATTAATCATGCTCAAGCGTTGCCTACGTTTTTTGTTTGCGCAATTCTAGCACTGTTATTAGAATTTAATAGTTTGAGCATAAAAAATAGCGTTTTGTATCATAAATGGACAATAATTGAGACACAATGGATATTTTTCAGTGCTGTATTGGCTGTTTTCGTGAATTTAGCCTCATATGGAGTGATTGGGAATACATCACCAATCACTTTTCAAGTGGTTGGCCACGTGAAGACTACTCTCATACTCATTGGCGGTCATTTTTTAGCGCGACAAAAAGCATCTGTGAGATGGGGTAACATTACAGGTGTTGTGGTCTGCCTATGTGGTGCAATACTTTATGGTTACCTTAGGCATGCTGAAATAACAGGTGTTAGCTGCATTCAGCAATTTCCAGACTTCAGCTGCAAGAAACAATCATCGCACTTCTCAAAGCAACAGGAACTTCCACAAGACTCCAGTAATGATCCTAAAAACAATCACAGGCCGCAACCTGATGTTATTTAGACAATACCGATATCACGATGATATTGCCAGAAGACGCATTTAAATTAATGAGGCGTGACTATCTGGTACCGCTGTAGGACTGTGACAGATGCTGCTGTGGAAGTGGACGTGGTGTCACCGAGTGACTGGGGCTCTAGGTATGGCTGTGCGTCTGCTTGGTTGCGAGTGCTGATGTGGGTGTGGGTGTTGGAAGAGGAAAAAAGCGTATTTCTATGTATGTTAGTTATTAGCGCCATCTACTGCAACTAGCTCTGTTATCTCTATCTCATATTTTTCCATTGGCCAGTTGATCTACCAGTATGTGTAACTAGTGATTATGTGCAGTGTTATTTTTGTGTGGCTTCGAGTGAAGTTGTGAATGTAACGACTCAAGATAATACTTCTTGTTATGTTGCTTTATCCTTGATATATTGTTTTGCACTTGCTATGTTCTCACGTTCTTATTATGCATTCATTTCTCCTTACCTGTGATAAAATCTTTCGTCTCTATCGATCAGGGTAAAAAGGCACTAACCAAATACATTATATGTACGACTCTTGATGTGGAAATAAATATGAGACCTAACTACTCTTATACTGTCTCTATCATCAGAAATCGTCACAGTGAACTAGTGGCTAGTCAAGGAATAAAGTACATAGCTAGTCCAACTGACGAACAATATATTTCGAGGTATTTCTGAAATACCTGGAAATACGTGGAAATATGTGGAAATATCTAGAGATACCTGGAGATGCATAGCGATACCTAGGAATACTTAGAAATACCTAGAAATAGAGAACTTTTAGTTAGGCCCAACTTTGAGCATTTTCGCTTATTGCGATTGTTTGCATGCTTGAACATATTCATGTGAAAGAAATTTTCTTGAAAAGCATAAAAAATTGGCATTCGAGTGACTTTTTACAGATTTCATTTGCCTTGAAATCTGAAGTCGTTTTCAAAACTCGATTCATGTTGATGGGTTTTTAATTACTTGAGAACGAGTGCGTTAGGGCTCTATCCTTTTCACGATAAGAGAGATAATGTCCGGGAGAATTGAACTGAGTTGGAAAATGATTCATCACCTACTCAGCAATTACGTGAATTCCTAGTAACAATTCACTCAGAAATATTTTTATTATTAACAAAGTATATTATTGTAACTTTTTTACTATTTTCCCATTTGCTAGCAACCTTTCTCGCTTTCCCTACTTTTTAAAGCATTTCGAACAACAACTTTTAAAGGATATAAGTTATCTTAGTTATACAACTTTACCAAGCAAGTTTTAATGTTTATGAGTAGGAAAACGTTTATTAGAAAGAGTTTGAATTCTTTCTGAAGCCCTACTTAGTACATTTTTGTCTTTGTAGTAAATGGCATCAATTGTTTTATTTTCTGAATTACAGGTTTGTACTTTCAGCCTAACGAGACGGTGAACCTAAGCCACAACGTACTCGTGCAGAACATTGCGCAATAATTCTTGCCGATCTGGGTGATGTTTTAGAAGGATATAAGCTTATCATAGTTAGAATAATACTCAAAATTTCAGCTCAAATCGATGAACCCGTCTGGAGATAAACGTCTTGCAACTGGGAGTCGGTACGCTTTATTTTGAGTACCTTTTAGAGCAACACTTTTCTAGATTTCACATATTTTTTTCTAAGAAAACAGTGAGTGAAAGTTTAAGAGTGACACTTTTTATGCTTCCAACTCCCCCTACACTGAAAAAAATGCGGTGCGATACCGAACCCAAAATAGTGCTCTGAGAGAGAAAAAGGTTTCGTACATACTACGAAACCTAAAAAGATTTCGATTTGGTTGCAATTATCTGAATCATTATAGGTTCGGTACAGACCACTACGAAAAACTTGAAAGAGTGTCCGGAGTCAATGACAATCAATTTTAGTCAGTCAACGTTTTGTATGAAACCTTTTGAGGGTTTCCAATTGTCTTGCTAAAGGGTTCCGTAATAATACAAATTCTTTTGCAGCGTACGGAACCATTTAGCAAGAGAATTCGCAACCTCCAAAAGGTTTCATACAAAACTTTGACTGACTAAAATTGATTGTTATTGACTCCGGACACTCTTTCAAGTTTTTCGTAGTGGTCTGTACCGAACCTATAATGATTCAGATAATTGCAACCAAATCAAAATCTTTTTAGGTTTCGTAGTATGTACGAAACCTTTTTCTCTCTCAGAGCTCTCTTTTGGGTTCGATATCGCACCATAGGTTTTTTCAGTGTACAGACCATAGCAACCAGCATTAGTTCCTCTACTGAAATGAGAGTCTAACGAAAAATGAGTTACAGAAAAGTAACGCGGCTTACCGTCGCTAACCTACTACTGAAAGGATTTGAAGATGGTGAAGAAAGGATACCAGAGCAAGAAAACACATGAAAGGATCTGCTCATACGCAAGTGAAAGAAAAAACTTAAGAGAGGGTCCACGAGAAAATCGACCAAATTACAAGCACCCCGTCACACGAAAAAAATTAGATTTCGGAATAAGGCATACCATTCGAAAGCCCGTACAAACTTATGGTTAA